>CAUYON010187064.1:0-13393 GCA_963573935.1 Arctocebus calabarensis
CAGAGCCTCAAGCAGTCACCCTGGATAGAGTGCTCTGACATCACAGCTCACAGCAACCTCCAATTCCTGGGCTTAAGCGAGTCTCTTGCCTCCACCTCCCAAGTAGCTGGGACCACAGGCGCCCGCCACAACGCCCGGCCATTTTATTTTTGGTTGCAGCCATCATTGTTGTTTGGCGGGCCTGGGCTGGATTTGAACCCGCCACCTCAGGTGTACGTGGCTAGCGTCTTAACCCATTGAGCCACAGGCACCGAGCCCACAGTAAGTTTCTGTCTCAAAAAAAAAAAAAAGAAAGAAAAAACAACTATTTCATAACTATTTTCTCATAGCTCTGAAGTGGACAGGAAAGAGTATTATCCTCATTTTTTCAGAACAGTAACTGATCTACTTTGCTCAAAGTAACTCATGTAATTCGTTTACCTAGGAATTTTGTTTCTAAATCTCATATTCTTCTATGCTATGCCAAAAGGACTGATTCTCTCTCTTCTGCTTTTCTTTAAAATATATATATGTATTGTCATTCATTCATTCATGTACTAGAGACGGGGTCCTGTGCAGTGGCACGATCACAGCTCACAGTACTCAAGCAATCCTCCCATCTCGGTTTCCCAAGTAGCTGAATGCTTTTTTTTTGACTCATGTCTTTTTCTCAGTCTTGCAAAACCTATTTTCTCCTTTTCCACTGATATATTAAATACAGAGGGCAAAGGAAGGGTGAGAGGGAAGAAGAAGTGTAATCATTTTCTTTAACTCTTATTTCTGAAGAAACAGAGTTTGGAGCAGGGCCATAAAATAATACTCACTCCGAGGCAGGGACAAATTTGTAACACTGCTTTTTCCAAATAACTCAATGGTTACTTTAGATAAAGCAACTTATGAACAGAAAATAACTTTTAATGTCTACCATATAAAGTTTTATTTGCTGAAACTGCATATGGATTAAAAGTCTCTGTTATGCTCTGTTATCAGGACAGTAACTACCTTTATTCCAAATGTTTTGCTATACTGAGAGTTTCTATCTAATATATATATTTAGTTTCTATCTAATATACATACATATATATATATATATATTTTTTTTTTTTGAGACAGAGTCTCAAGCTATTGTCCTGGGTAGAGTGCCATGGCATCATAGCTCACAGCAACCTCCAACTCTTGGGTTCTAGCTATCCTCTTGTCTCAATTTTTCTATTTTTAGTAGAGACGGCGGTCTTGCTCTTGCTCAGACTGGTCTCGCTCTTGCTCAGACTGGTCTTGAACTTGTGAGCTCAAGCAATCCACCTGCTTTGGCCTCCCAGAGTGCTAGGATTATAGGTGTGAGCCAACGTGCCTGGCCAAGAATCACCCTAAAATACTAATTACTACGCACAGCTAATTCTAATGATCTGTAAACATATTCCTTTCAGAGGTCACCAAGGGGATGCAAGATAAATTGATGATGCGTTGGAAAACTGATCTACCTCCAATCTGGAACAAGGATTGTTTCTGGAAAGGCCTCCGTTTCTAGCAAACAACTTAAGGCAAATCTCTATAGTTATGTGTATCCTCACAGCAGTTCCCGTGTTAATTTTGCTACCCCAAGTCAGAGTAGGATAAATAACTATTACCTGAATTTCAGGAAGTAAATAACTTAGAACAAAGAAGAGACACAGGCAAAAAACAGATACTAAATTTTTGATTCAAACTATGTTTATCATAGTGTGGCACATAGAATCTTGAACTAGGAGTTAGAAGTCATAAGTGTTAGCTGATTCTACTACTTGCTCATCTGTGTGATTTTGACCATGTAATTCTGATTTTGAGCAAGTCATCTGACCATCCTTTTCTTCAACTTTACAATGGAGTTGAAAATACTCTTTTTTGTCCTTCTTATTCCCCAAGCTTACTATGAAGGTCAAACGACACAGTATCTCTGAAGTTGTAGAGCTCTACGCAAATGTACAGTAATACAAACGGGACAAACATTAAAAATAAACAATAACACCTCAATGGAATAAGTAAGGTAATAGAGGTAAACACCAAATGCTACTGGAGCCCAGTGAAGAAATAAACTAATCCTACCAGAAGGGGAAAGGGACAGATGTCAGAAAGGAGATTATAACTGGCCTAAAAGAAGAGGTTGAGTTGCTAGAATTGCATCCAGACACAGGTGCTTCACAATAGAACCCAAATAATTACAAAAATCTGTTCCAGCTGGCTGTGCCTTCAATAATTAAAGCTAGTGCTTAGTCTCTTTAAAACCTCTCTTACCACAAGTCTAAAAAGGATTTATGTAAGATGAATTCTTAAGTCCTTCCAGCTCTAAAGTTATACAATTCTCTGAATTGAACTCTAGTCCTTTTATTTACATAAATTAATTCTAATTAATTTTTATTATATTAATTTATATATAAATTAATTAGAATTAATTTTAATTTCTTGGGTTTAACACCAAGAAAGAGAATTCAAAAGAGTAAGAAAATACGTCAGAACTATTAAGAAAGGAATTCTCCCATTAACTACTTTTTCTTGGAATTAAAAGCCTAAAATAATATTTATCTCTACCTAGAATAAACTCTAGCACGCTGAAGAGTGTTAACTGGAATGATGTCAAGAAGGGGAGAAGCCAATGACACAGGAAGTGAAGCATTCAGTTCCCCAAAGATGCTGCTTAGACCAGTAAAGAAAGAGGCTACAGATAGGAAGTTCCAGTGTTTACATTCCTGTTTCCAAAAAAACCTGGAATAAAATCAAGACATTAAAATTTATCCTTCCATAAAATAGAGTTGCTGTTGTTTGGGTTTTTGCTTTGGTATACCACTTCAAAAAACAAACAAAACAAAACACAAAACCCTGTCCATGTAAAGAGGTCAATTTAGAAATTATTAAAAAGGTATCGAAAACTTAAATATATACAACTGGAATTAGTTGCAGGAATGGAACCAAAAGTGAATGCCATGAGGTTAATCTAATTAACCACACATTAATCTAATTAACCAGACATTTACACTATTAAACTTTCACAGTGTTAGTTGTTGTCAAACAACACAGTCCCAGTACTCAGCGGATACACTGACCTAATACAATAATAAGAAAGCATAGTAACTCTTACCCATCAATGATATTTTCAGGTGGGTGTTTTTCATCACTTGATGTAGCTAAAATCACTTCAGACCCTTCAAAGCTCAAACAAAGATCAATTTTTCTCATTTTCAACTGTTTAACCTGAAAATAAAAAGAAAAAGAATAACAGAAGTGCAATTTAAGGGAGAGAGAAGGAAAAGCCTGTTGCCTAGCACACCCTTTAACACCCCAGCTATTTAACAAGTGGGAGGGACTTTCACATGTTCATTTACATAAGTAAACAACTGACCTCTCCCAGGGACATTGTGTAAGCCACAACCAAATTTCCACCACTCTGGTCCATAAGGTCAGTCCCTGAATACCCTAATTGACATAATTTTTTTTAATTGACATTATTTTTTTCTGCTTCTAAAATTAAAAGACTTCAATAGTTATATGAAAAAGCTAAAAAGCTAGTGTGACATGAATTAGGGGGTAAAATTTTTTCAATTGTTTATTATATATATATATATATATTTTTTTTTTTTCTGCAGTTTTTGGCTGGGGCTGGGTTTGAACCCAACACCTCTGGCAAATGGGGCCGGTGCCCTACTCCTTTGAGCCACAGGTGCCACCCTATTGTTATATTTTTGAAATTAAAAAAAAAATCTGGAGGATAAGAACAGATTTTTTGTGACTATTTATCTATCACTTAACAACTGAAGTGGCAAACATTTACATCTTTAAAGATATATATATATTTATTATTTTTTTTTTTTTGTAGAGACAGACTCTCACTCTGTCGCACTCGGTGGAGTGCTGTGGAGTCACAGCTCACAGCAACCTCCAACTCCTGGGCTTACGCGATTCTCTTGCCTCAGCCTCTCAAGTAGCTGGGACCACAGGTGCCCGCCACAGCACTCAGCTAATTTTTGATGCAGTTCAGCTGGGGCCAGGCTTGAACCCGCAGCCCTTGGTATATGGGGCCGGTGCCCTACTCAGGGAGCCACAGGTGCTGCCCAAAGATATATATTTTTAACAGAAATGTGAGATTAGAGAAAAGATAAGATTTTACTTATTTTAAAATTCCAAATCAATCACTTGGGTCATGGACTTGACACACATTTCTGTTGCGAGTTGAGTTTTATTTTAAAAGATCCTAAAAAACAATTGTTAAGCTCTGCAGTGGAGCCTGGAAGGTGAGACAGGAGGAGAGAAGATCCCATCAGATCTCATCCTCCCACTTGATCTTGTGGTGACCTGGGCACAGACCGATATTCACATACAAAGTGCCTTGAAAGCTTCTTCTACAAAGAGTCAAAGAACAAGCGTGTTTGAAAAAGGGAGGCAGTAGCCGGACGTTGTGGCGGGCACCTGTAGTCCAAGCTACTCGGGAGGCTGAGGCAGGAGAATCGCCTAAGCCCAGGAGTTGGACGTTGCTGTGAGCTGTGACGTCACAGCACTCTACTGAGGGTGAGACTCTGTCTCTAAAAAAAAAAAAAAAAAAAGAAAGAAAGAAAGAAAAAGAAAAAGGGAGGAAGATTTCTAAAGGCACACACAACCCAATACCCAGTCACGCCCTGACCCCAGTCTAACTTTTTTTTATTAATGAAACCATTTCAAACAAACCACCAAACAAAAAAGTACAAAGAATGTTACATAAATTAAATAACTATGTACACAGATACCTAGATTTAATAAATGTTAACATTTTGCCCTACTTTAAGTTGTTTGTTTTGTTTTAGAAGTAGCCTTTTTTTTTTTTTCCCAGAAACAAGTAACCTCTCTGGCCTCATGCCCTTAGTAGTCCAGAGGTAACAGCTATTCTCAAGTTGATGAATATCCCTCTTGAGTTTTTTTTTTTTTTGTAGAGACAGAGTCTCACTTTATCGCCCTAGGTAGAGTGACGTGGCATCACACAGCTCACAGCAACCTCCAACTCCTGGGCTTAGGAGATTCTCTTGCCTCAGCCTTCCCAGTAGCTGGGACTACAGGTGCTCGCCATAACACTATTTGTGCCAAGCTATTTTTTGTTGCAGTTTGGCTGGGGCCGGGTTTGAACCCTGACACCATCAGTATATGGGGACAGCGCCTTACCGACTAAGCCACAGGCACCACCCCCTCTTGAGTATTTTTAATTCTTAAGAGATGGTATCTCACTATGTGGCCCAGGCTGGTCTTGAACTCCTGACCTCAAATGATCCTTCCACTTCAATCATGATTAGATGAGATTATAGGTACATCCTACCACACTTGTTATATTTTCATATTTTTACCATATATGTATCCATAAATAACATGTACATTTTAAAATTTAGATGATTCCACAGTGTATATATCCTTTTGATATTTGCTTTTTTCATTCAATAGTATGTTCTCACGATTCTATCATGTTGGTAGATATAAATCTACTTTATTCATTTTAACTGCTATGAGCTATTTTTCCATTCTCCTATTAATGAACATTTAAATAAGTGGTTCTCAACCTTCCTAATGCCACAATCCTTTAATACAGTTCCTCATGTTGTAGTGACCCTCAATCATAAAATTATTTTCATTGCTGCTTCATAGTAATTTTGCTACTGTTATGAATTGTAATGTAAATATCTGATATGCAGGATATATTTAGGCAACCCCTGTGAAAGTGTCGTTCGACCCACAGGTTGAGACCCGCTGATTTAGAACGTTAGATCTATTCCTCATTTTTTTGCTATTATAAACAAATTCATTATGCACATCTTTATTCATATATATTTACGCACATGGAAAAGAGTCCTCATGGTAAAAGAACCTTACTCTACAGAAGTAAAACTGTAGAAACTTAGACTCTGTATGCCCTCAAGTCCCTAATTTGACCTCTAAATTATAATAAATAGTGTTACTCATCAGCAGTATGAGAGCTACTTTTTTTTAAATTTCAGATTCATGTGAGGGTAAAAACAATTAAGTTACAATGTTTGCATCTGTTAGGTACAGTCCTCATTGTAGTTGTGTCCCACCCCATTCCCCTTTTTTCTGAGACAGAGTCTACTCTGTCACCTGCTGGGCTAGAGTGCAGTGGTGTCAGCCTTGCTCACAGCAACCTCAACCTCCTGGGTTCAAGCAACCCTCCTGCCTGTTGGGACTACAGGCACTGGTCACAATGCTCAGCTAATTTTTTTATTTTTAATAGAGACGGGGTCTCACTCTTGCTCAGGCTAGTCTTGAACTCCTGACCCAAGTGATGGATCCTCCCACCTTCACCTCCCGAAGTGTTAGGAACAGAGCAGTGAGCCACCGTGCTTGGCCAGAGTCCTGCTTCCTTATACTCTCACCAATTTGGCTTTCTTAGGGGTTTTGGCTTTAGCCATCTCACTAGTATGAAATGGTATCTCAATATGGTTTCAATTTCCATGTCCATGACTGTTAGTGAAGCTTCATGCCATTGCACATGTTGATGGGCCATTCAGGCCTTTTCTGTTATTTGCTCTTTCTAATCCTTTACTCATTTTTCTATTGGGTTCACTTTTTATTTATTTTTTGTCTTTTTCTTTTTGATTTGTGGGAATCTTCAAAATAAAATATCCTAGATACAAATCCTTTGTTATATGTGTTATAAACATCTTCTCTCAGTTTGTGGCTTGATTTTTCTTTTAAACCTGGTTTCATGTGTATGTGTGTATTTGCACAAGAGTCCCCCTCACTTCCTTTATCATTATTGAACTATAACATACGTATGGGAAAAGGCACAAATCGTAAGTATATAGCTCAATACATTTTCACAAAGTAAATACACCCAGGTAAAGAAATAGAATACTTGAGAAACCTTCTGCTGCCCCCTTCCAATTACTATCTCCTCCTCTTCCTCTCTGAACGCAATCCTGGTGCTTATTTCTGTTTTTTTTTTTGTAGACACAGAGTCTCACTTTATGGCCCTTGATGGAATGCAGCTCACAGCAACCTCCAATTCCTGGGCTTAGGTGATTCTCCTCCCTCAGCCTCCTGAGTAGCTGGGACTACAGGTGACCGACACAATGCCCAGCTATTGTTTTGTTGCAGTTTGGCTGTGGCCGGGTTTGAACCCACTACCGTAAGTATATGGGCCAGCGCCCTACCCATTGAGCCACAGGCGCTGCCCCATGGTCCTTCTTTCTTTCTTTTTTTTTTTTGAGACAGAGCCTCAAGCTGTCACCCTGGATAGAGTGCTGTGGCATCTTAGCTCACAGCAACCTCCAATTCCTGGGCTCAAGCGAGTCTCCTGCCTCCGCCTCCCAAGTAGCTGGGACTACAGGCGTCCACCACAACGCCCGGCCATTTTTTGGTTGCAGCCGTCATTGTTTGGCGGGGCCCGGGCTGGATTGGAACCCGCCAGCTCAGGTGTACGTGGCTGGCGCCTTAGCCCATTGAGCCACAGGCGCCGCCCCATGGTCCTTATTTCTAACACTAGAGATTAATTTTGCCTGAACTTAATCTACATGGACTCTCGTAGTTTGTATTATTTGCATCTGGCTTCTTTCACTCATTATTATCTTTGTGAGATTGATGCAGTATGTAGCAGTGTTGAAGCACAAATAAGTACAGTACAGCTACAACTCAACTCCCACTCAGCTCAATTGCTGATAAGAAATCAGCTCCTATGTAAAGCCAGGAAACTGGGTGGGAATGGAGAAACAAAGATTTCTTTGGTCTCTGGTACTTAGATACGATAGCCCTGATGAAGGAGGGCGCTGATCTCATTCTCCATTATCTGAAACTAAGGTAAACTAAAACTATTTAAAACTGCCACTTGGTTCAAACCCAGCACAATTCCTAGTTAGACTGAAGAGATTTGCCCCTTAGCTAGCTATCAAACAAAGGAAATGGTATGTTCTCTCCTGGGAAAACCATTATACCTAAGTTTGTAATATTTTAAAAACACAAACACCACCAAATAGTCACTGGAAACAAATTTATAGATGATTCAGGTGCCGGAATTAGCATGTGGATACAAAGATAACTATTATAAATACGTTAGAGAATTTAAAGAAATAATGGACAAAATGGGTGAGTACAGCTTTTTTTTTTTTTTTGAGACAGTTTCACTATTCAGCCCTTGGAAGAGTGCCATGAAGTCACAGCTCACAGCAACCTCAGACTCTTGGGCTCAAGTGATTCTCTTGCCTCAGCCTCCCAAGCAGCTGGGACTACAGATGCCTACCACAATGCCCGGCTATTTTGTTGTTATGCAGTTGTCATTTTTTTTTTTTCAAGAGACAGAGTCTCACTTTATCACCCTTAGTAGAGTGCTGTTGCATCACAGCTCACAGTAACTTCCAACTCTTGGGCTTAGGCTATTCTCTCGCCTCAGCCTCCCGAGTAGTTGAGACTACAGGTGCCTGCCACAACACCCAGCTATTTTTTTTGGTTGTAGTTTGGCTGGGCCAGGTTCAAACTCGCCACCCTCGGTATATGGGGCCGGTGCCCTACCCAATGAGCCACAGGCACCACCCTTGCAGTTGTCATTGCTGTTTAGCAGGTCCAGGCTGGGTTCGAACCACCAACCTTGGTGAGCTATGGGCGCTGTCCATGAGTAGAACATTTTAGCAGAGAAATGTAAACTCTTAACAGAGGACAAAATGGAAATGCATGAACTGAAAAATATAGTACCTAAAATTAAGAAATCATCAGATGGGTTTAATGCCAGACAGGAACCAGTGAAGGAAAGGATTGGTGAACTCAAAAAAAGGTCAACAAAAATGATCCAAAATGAAATGGAAAGAAAAGAACAGTACTAGATACCAATGAAACATTATCAAACTAGTCTGAAATACACGTAATTGAAGTCCCAAAAGGAGAGAAGAAAGTGAATTGTGCATTATAAAAAAGTTGACTGATGGTGGTGCCTGCAGCTCAGTTGGTAGGGTGCTGGCCACAACACCCACCCAGCCTGGCAGGTTCAAATCTGGCCTGGGCCAGCTAAACAACACTGATAACGGCAACAAAAACACAGTCAGGCACTGTGGCAGGTGCCTATAGTCCCAGCAACTTGGAAGGCTGAGGCAAAAGAATCACTTAACCCAAGAGTTTGAGGTTGCTGTGAGCTGTGAGGCCACAGCGCTCTACCAAGGGTGATCTAGTGAGACTCTGTCTAAAAAAAAAAAAAAATCGGCCAAGCACAGTGGCTCATGCCTGTAATCTCAGCACTTTGGGAGGCCAAGGGTAGACCAGTCTGAGCAAGAGCAAGACCCCCATCTCTAAAAATAGCCAGGCATTGTGGCTGGTGCCTGTAGTCCCAGCTACTGAGGAGGCTGAGTGATTCAAGAGAATCACTTGAGTCCAAGAGTTTAAGGTTGCTGTGAGTTATGAGACCATGGCATTCTACTGAGAGTGACAAAGTGAGACTTTGTCTCAAAAAAAAAAAAAAAGACATAATAAAAATATCAAGTAATATGGCTAACATTTTCTCAAAAACGTTAGCTTTAAACTCACAGGTTCAAAAGCACAGTGAACCCTAAACTGAATAAATACAAAGAAGATACCACCCAGGCACCACTTAGTCAGTTGCTGAAAATTAAAAAGAAGAAATTAAAAGCAGAGCATACACACATTACATTTAGGAGAACAAAAATTAAAATCGACTGATCAGAAACAATGTAAACTAAAAGACAAGGGACTATCTCCAAAGTGCTGAATAAAAGACTATAGAATTGTCCAGGCACAAAGGCTCATGCCTGTAATACTAGCACTCTGGGAGGCCAATGCGGGTGGATTGCCTGAGCTCATAGGTTTGAGACCCGCCTGAGTAAGTGTGAGACTCTGTCTCTAAAAAAAAAAACAACAAACTGGGCATTGTGGCTGGTGCCTATTGTTGCCTATAGTTCCATCCCAACTGAGGTAGAAGGATCGCTTGAGCCCAAGAGTTTGAGGTTGCTATGAGCTATGATGCTGCAGTACTCTACTGAAGGCAACAAAGTGAGACTCTGTCTCAAAAACAAAAACAAAAAACAATAGAATTCTACACTGTGCAAAAATATTCTTCAAAAATAAAGACAAATTAAAGATATTTTCAGACATACAGAAGTTGAGTATTTCTTACCAGTAGACCCACACTACAAGAAATATTAAAGGAAGTGAAATGATTCCAAGTTGAATCCTGGATCTGTGGGAAGGAATGAAGAGCTTCATTGGTAAATACTATATAGAAGAATATTCTTAAAATTTCTTTGAAAGACTATTGACGGTCTAAAGAAAAAAATATTACCTATTAACAATAGGGACTTAACAGATGTAGAAGTAATAAGTACAATAATAATAAAAAAGACTCAGTAGTGCCCGTAGCTTAGTGGATAGGGCACCAACCCAGACTGGCGGTTCAAACCTGGCCCCGGGCCAGCTAAAACAATAATGACAACTGCAACAGCAACACAACAAAATAGCTGGGCGTTATGGCAGGTGCCTATAGTCCCAGCAACTTGGGAGGCTGAGGCAAGAGAATCGTTAAGCCCAAGAGTTTGAGGTTGCTGTGAGCTGTGAGGCCATAGCACTCTATCAAGGGTGACAGAGTAAGACTCAGTCTCAAAAAAAAAAAAAAAAGAAGCAAGTGCAGGGTTAATGAAACTATACTTCTTCCAAGTACTTTTATAAAATTTTTCACTGAACAAAATTAAAAACACATTAATTCAAGTAGACTAGGATGTTAAGAATGCATGTCGTAATGCTAGGATTAAGTAACCACTAAAAACCATAAAACAAAAAGGTAAAGGAAGTAGGCCAACAGAGAACAAAATGGAAAACCATAAAAATAATGCATTAATCTGAAAGGTGGCAGAAAAGGAGAAACAAAAGAATAAAGAAAAATAGGACATGGCTTGGCGCCCGTAGCACAGTGATTATGGTGCCAGCCATATACACCGAAGTTGGCAGGTTCGAAACCACCTGGGCCAGCTAAACAACAAGGACAACTGCAACAATAACAACAAAAAATGGCTGGGCGTTGTGGCAGGCACCTGTAGTCCCAGATACTTGGGAGGCTGAGGCAAAAGAATTGCTTGAGCCCAAGAGTTTGATGTTGCTGTGAGCTGTGATGCCATAGTACTCTACTGAGGGAGACAAAGTGAGATTCTGTCTCAAAAAGGAAAAAAAAATAGGACAAAGAGAAAACAAATAGTAAGTACATTAAGCACAACTACGTCAATTATTTAACTGGATGTTAATAAGCTAAACACAATATTATTAGATAGAATTTAAGCTACTTAATATTGCTTTCTTTCTTTCATTCTTTTTTTTTTTTTTGAGACAAAGCCTGAAGCTGTCACCCTGGGTAGAGTGCCATGGCATCACAGCTCACAGCAACCTGCAGCACCTGGGCTTAAAGCGATTCTCTTGCTTTGGCCTCCCAAGTAGCTCGCACTACAGGCACCCACCATTAACACTTGGCTATTTTTCGGTTGTAGTTGTCATTGTTGTTTGGCAGGCCCTCGGCTGGATTTGAACCTACCAGCTCTGGTGTATGTGGCTAGTGCTTCAGCTGCTTGAGCTACAGGCACCGAGCCTTAATATTGCTTTCAAGAGACACATTCTAAATATAAAGACATTTGCTCAAAGGAATATGACAGAATAAGGTATAAATCTTAATATCTGGCAAGGTAAATTTCCCTACTTAATTATCAAAATTAGTTTGGTTCTATGCTCTGTACCTTGATCATTAGAAACAATTTTGGGCCAGTGCGGTTGCTCATGAGGGCAAGCCCAGCACTCTGGAAGGCCAAAGTGGGAGGAGGACTTGAGCCCAGGAGTTCAAGACTATCTTGATTAACATTGTGAGAACTATCTCTACAAAAATAAGTGTTTAGGGCAGCTCTTGTGGCTCAAGGAGTAGGGCGCCAGCCCCATATGCCAGAGGTGGCAAGTTCAAACCCAGCCCCGGCCAAAAAAAAAAAAAAAGTCTTTAAAAATTAGCCAGGTGTGGTGGTGTGCATCTGTAGTTCCAGCTACTAGGGAGGCTGAGGTGGAAGAATTGTTTGAGTTGGGAGAGTTCAAGGCTACTGTAGCTAGATTGTGCCACCGCACTCCAGCCTGGAGACAGAGGAAGACCCTGTTTCTAAATAATTTTTTTTAAGTTACGTTAAAAAAAAGTTGAGATACTGATTGTAATTCAATTAAATTTATAGATTAATTTGGAGAGACCTGACATGTTTATGAGTTTTCAAATCCATGGATCTGCCATATCTCTTTATTTACTTAGAATTTAAGTGCTTTAAATGGTTTTTATTTTCTCCAAAAACATCTTTACTTCTTTTGTTAGATTTACTCTCAGACATTGTATAGTTTCTATAATTAGTGTATATGGGATTTTTAAAAATAACATTAAAAAAAACCCATATTCTGTCTGGGCGGTGCTTGTGGCTCAGCGAATAAGGCACTGGCCCCATATCAAGGGTGATGGGTTCAAACCCAACCCGGCCGAACTGCAAAACAACAAAAAATAGCTGGGCATTGTGGCGGGCACCTGTAGTCCCACCTACTTGGGAGGCTGAGGCAAGACAATTGCTTAAGCCCAAGAGCTGGATGTTTCTGTGAGCTCTGTGATGTCACAGCACTCTATAGAGGGCGATAAAGTGAGACTGTCTCTACAAAAAAAATTAAAAAAAATTTTTTTCAAACAAACAAACAAAAAACCTTATTCTGGACCTACAAGAAATATTTCTAAAATTTCATCATTAGATATCATTTTCATGTAGGTTTTATTAGATATTATTCATTGTGGGTTATAGAAATTCCCATCTCTTTCTAGTTGGTTGGTTTTTTCTTTCTTTTTTTTTTTTTTGTAGAGACAGAGTCTCACTTTATTGCCCTGGGTAGAGTGCCATGGCGTTGCAGCTCACAGCAACCTCCAACTCCTGGGTTTAGGCGATTCTCTTGCCTCAGCCTCCCGAGTAGCTGGGACTACAGGTGCCCGCACAACGGGCGGGATTTCTGTTTTTGCAGTTCAGTTGAGGCTGGATTTGAACCCACTACCTTCGGTATATGGGGCCAGTGCCCTACTCAATGAGCCACAGGCACCGCCCTGGTTTTTTTTTTCTTTTAAACACACTTCTATTGGCTCGGCGCCTGTGGCTCAACGGGCTAAGGCGCCAGCCATGTACACCTGAGCTGGCGGGTTCGAATCCAGCCCAGGCCGCCAAACAACAATGATGACTGCAACCAAAAAATGGCCGGGCGTTGTGGTGGGCGCCTGTAGTCCCAGCTACTTGGGAGGCAGAGGCAAGAGACTCGCTGGAGCCCAGGAATTGGAGGTTGCTGTGAGCTGTGATGCCACATTGCTCTATCTGGGGTAACAGCTTGAGGCTCTGTCTCAAAAAAAAAAAAACAAAAAACAAAAAAAAAACCACAC
>CAUYON010187066.1:0-11195 GCA_963573935.1 Arctocebus calabarensis
TGTCAAGGCTATTTTCCCTGATCAGACTGGGGCTGCAAATGGGTTTTACTCAGTCTGTGAGTTCCAGCCCTTTGTCTCAGCTTTCATCCCCTGAGGGCCAGGTTAAGCAAAGCAGCCCCTCCCTGCACTCTGTCCCAGCCGCTACCGGCTTAGGCAAATCTTTCACGTGCCTTGGTTGTCGTCCATTCTGCCAGCACTGGAGAAGCCACCCGCCTCCCCTGGCTACCCAGAACACTGGGAGTGTCTCCTCAAAACATCCCCAGGGGCACAGCTCTCCAGCTATTGTTCCTGGATCTGGTCTCGTCTCGTGCCTCAGGAGACCTTCCCATCAGCCAGGTCTCTCAGTTCACTCCTGTCTCACCACTCCAAGCCTGAAAACCAGCACAGTTTAACAATAGTCTGCGCCCGTCCACACCCCCCAAGAAAGTCTCCAAGAATCTGGACTCTGTGGGGAACGTGCCCCCATACCTCAGGGTGAGAGTGGAGGGGAATACCAGGAACTCCAACTTGCAGGTAGAGAGTATGTACAGTTTTATGCCTGGCTGGAGAGTGCCATGCCACCCTAGCAGAGGAAGGAGGTCTGGTTTTTAGAGGGTCTCTTCCGTGGGGTAGAGTGGGAGGACATCTGAACTCTGCTCGCTTGTGTGTATGGAGTATACTGCGAACCTCTCTCATGGGGGAGGGGACTCCTGTCCGCTTGGTGATGTGCTCTGTACCTTTTTGTTTGTGTCCTTGGGGTCTCAGGTCACCCCATCAGGGTTGACGTGCGCTCTTTGACCTTTCTTTTGGCTCAGATCCAAACCATCAGCTTTCTGGCTGAGTTTCTGTCCTTTAACCCTCCTTCTGGATGGGAACCTCTGCAGAAAGCTGGCTACAGATTGCCATCTTGGCTCCTCCCCCGGAATTTTATTTTCTACTTCAATTTCATTTTCAGGAAAATAGGACAGTAATTCACATATTCAGAATTTGGACATTCTTCAGAATAACCCTATTTATTAGACAAATAAGTCACCTATATTTTTTATTTCCTTAAATTTATAGGGTACAAGCACAATCTTGTTATATAGATACATTATATAGTGCTGAAATCTGGGCTGTTAGTGTCTTCATCACCTGAACAACATACATTTTACCCATTAAATAATTTCTCATGGCCCACACTTCTTCTACCCTCACAAATCTCCACTATCATTCTACACACTGTGTCCACATGTATAGAGTATTTAGCTCCCACTTAAAAGTGAGAACATCAGATATTTGACTTTCTGTTTCTGAATTGTTTCACTTAAGGTAATGGCCTCCAGTTTTATCCAAGTTACTTCAAGGAACACAATTTTATTCTTTTCTGTGGCTAAATTATATTCCATTGTGTTTTTTTTTCATCCAGTCATCCTTTGATGGAAACTTAGGTTGATCCTACATCTTTGCTACTACAAATAGTGCTGTGATAAACATATGAGTACAGGTATCTTTTTATATAATTTCTTTTGAGTACACATCCAGTACTGGGATTGCTGGATTGTATGATAGTTTTATTTTTAACTCTTTAAGAAAATCTCCATACTGTTTTCCATAGAGGTTCTACTAATTTACATTCTTACCAACAGTGTGTAAGTGTTCCCTTTTCTCTGCATCCTCACCAATACCTGTTATTTTTAGACTTTTTAATAACAGCCACTCTGACTGGTGTAAAATGATTTCTTGTTTTAGTTTTAATTTGTATTTTTTTTTAATTTTTTTTTTTTGAGACAGAGCCTCAAGCTGTCACCTTGGATAGAGTGCTATGGCATCACAGCTCACAGCAACCTCCAATTCCTGGGCTCAAGCGAGTCTCCTGCCTCCGCCTCCCAAGTAGCTGGGAGCACAGGTGCCCGCCACAATGCCCAGCCATTTTTTGGTTGCAGCCGTCATTGTTGTTTGGCAGGCCCAGGCTGGATTCGAACTGGATTCAAACCCGCCAGCTCAGGTGCACGTGGCTGGCGCCCTAGCCCATTGAGCCACGGGCACCGCGCCTTTTTTTAATTTTTAATTTTATTAAATCATAGCCGTGCAATTACATTAGTGCAATCATGGGGTATAATGTATGGGCTTCATATTCAATCTGAGCCAGAGTGAGGAACAAAGGGAAGGGGAGAGGAGAAGAGAAGAAATAGGAGGAAGAAAGATCAATATAAAGATACATCATTGCATTGGCCACTAATAGCAACTGGTAACTTGATCCTTCAGGATAATCTAAAGAACCACAGCAATGATATTTCAGAATCATCAGTTCAAATGGGAAATAGGAGTAGAATTTATTCTTCAACTCCCACTCTCCACTCCACTGAACAAAGGTTTGCCTTATAGGGCATTATTCAGCTGCACTTCCAGGTTGCACATGGGTAAGCAATGAATAGGTTCCCATGATTCTCTGGGGCAGGGAGGGGTGGAGACCGTTAAACTACACCTGCATGAAACCAGGTGAAGCCTAAGATAGTCAGGTATGCATAGATATTGAGAATATCTATTACACACATATAGTAAACTGGTACTCCTTAAGTGTGCCAATGCGTAAAAGTAAGATAACTAAGGTCTAAAAAGAAAATAAAATAAAGAACACCTCTCACCTAAGATCCCTAAATTTGGAGCTGGAGAAAATTTTTGGAAGCATGAGTTATCCAGTTTCCTTATTTTTCAATTTCACCTTGTTTATATAGTTTTATTAGTATGTAATATTATCATATATCATTATCATTATAGTATTTAATAAACGTGGAGAAAGTAGACACTGAAAGAATAATAAAAATTAGGAAGCAATTCATTATTGTCATTTTTTTTTCTGACATCGAAGGGGAGATATAATCTAGTTAAATTTCTGGAAACAGTTATTCCAAAATTTGTTTTCCTTGAGAAACTAAATCTATAGTAATATTTTCTGTAATTTTTTTATAATTTATGACTTGTAACTAGATAAAAAACATTAATTTTTAAATGTTACTAAAATATATAAGGAATACTACAAATTATATTTATTATATTTTGTGAAGTTGCATGATTAACAAAAAGTATATAATTTAACCAAGCCAATGGTATAGATCACCTTCTAGGTGTTTAGTCAGGTATTTTGTATACTTGATACAAAAATTAAAAAGATATTTTCTCCCTTCTGAGGGGTCTATGATCAGAGAGACAAACACACTTACAAATTATAATTTCTAAATTATAATTTAGAAATAAGTGCTTTAGGCCGGGCTTGATGGCTCATGCCTGTAATCCTAGCTTGAGGTTAGAAGTTCAAGACCAGCCTGAGGTAGAGTGAGACTCTATCATTACCAAAAATAGAAAAAAGTAGCCAGATGTGGTATTATGTACCTGTAGTTCCAGCTACTTGAGAAGCTGCGGATTGCTTGAGCCCAGGAGTTTTAGGCTGCAATAAGCTGTGATGATAATACTGCACTCTACCCAGGGTAACATGAGTGAGACATTGTCTTCAAAAAAATAAAAAGTGAAAAAGGGAAAGTGCTTCAACTAACGTACCAAGATCCAAAGGAGAATGTGGTTTTGAAAATAGTAGTAGTAGTGACAGAATCTCCAGAAAATTCAGTCTTGGGGAATTGAGGCCAAGTATTTGAAACAAATCAAATAATACTCAGATAAATGAAGTGAAAGTAAAAGAAATTTCATTTTAGTTCTGGTTTGATCATTTTGATGCCACTAAATTATTCCTATATTAATGGCATAATATTGTCGGAAGTTTCTCCTAGGACTTCAAAACAGTGTTTAATAGCCACATGAGATGATTCTCATTTGAAAAATCTCACTCCCAACCTAGGAGAGTTCTGAAATTACCTTTAAAAAAATAGCTTATTCACAGAGAGCAGAATCCATGCTGCTGGAGTTAAGGAAGGGGGAGCAAGCTCATCATGCAATCCCATCATATAGGGTTCTTCTGGATCTGAGGGACCTAGTTTCTAAAGCAGGCTTTCTCCAAGACAGAACTCATGGTTCAACTGCTTATAAGTTAAAAATGCAGACAATTGGGCTTCAACTCAGATCTAGTGACTCAGACCTTCTGAAAAAGAGGCCAGAAATATGTATAATATATTTTTTAATTTCCTCAGATTGTTTCTGTTCATGCAGAAAGGTTGCAAACCTTTACTCTAGAGAGGAGTTGATCTGAAGGGGTAGAGAGGCAGCTGTTTCACATTATTTAATCTGATTCTTCTGCTGATGTCATTCTCCCCAAATTTCCTTGCAAAGGTAACTGCAAAGGATACTTGGCTCCTTTCAGGGAGTGGGTTTGCCAAGCGAGCCAGGAGTCTGGACAAGCTCTAAGAACTTTGGGGACTAAGGAAAAAACCTCTTGACACATGACTGGATTTTTATTTAACTTTAGTTTTTCTCTCTTTGTTCTGTATCAGTGATTTAAGAGTTGGAAGAGAAAAAATTGTGACTAGGGACTCCAGACAGGGGAATGTGTTTATTTTTCAAATTATAGTAAAACAAACAACTCTAAATCCAGGGTCTTGTTTTCCTTTTCACCTCTGTGAACTTTGTGTGTAGGGTATGAAAATATCTAACAGCTCAACTGTTTGGGATCCTGCACTAGGAAATTATGTGCTTAAAAATATAAAAGGAAGTCTAACCAAGAATGCCCCCTGCCCCAAACCCTGGGGACTTTATCTGCATGAGGAGAAAAAGTCTGTCTTCAGCTTCCTTGATTGTAGAGAACTTGCTGGGGAAGAATAGAAAAATGAGAATGTTGCATTCATAAGGGGACATATCTGTCCCGAAATCTAGTAAATATGGCTTGAATGAGGACCCTCGCCAACAAACACCCCACTAACCTTTGAGGCCCTCAGTACTTAAGTTCATTGTCAGAGTTGTTCATAGGGTATTGTGATTCATCCAGTGGTCTTTATCTTGGGAATAGTCTGACTTTCCCTATTGAAATTTTAGTTAAGAAAGATAGCATGTTCTTAGTTACTTAGGATGTTCTCCAAATTTTTCCAGGTAAATAAAAAAGATGCAAAGTTTCCATCTTTTTATGACTGAATAGTATTCAATGGTGTATATATATATGTAATAGTTTGTTTATCCATTTATGAGTTGATGAGTACTTGCATTGTTTCCATGTCTTGATGATTATGAATTGAGCTCTAATAAACATTTTAGTGCAAATGTCCTTATGATAAAATGATTTATTTTCTTCTGGGTAAATACCTACTAATGGGATTGTGAGATCAAATGGAAGGTCCACTTTAAATTCTGTGAGGATTCTCCATACTCCATTCCAAAAAGGGTGTATAAGTTTATAATCCCACCAACAGTATAAAAATGTTTCCTTCTCTCTAAACTCATGCCAGCATCTGCAACTTTGAGACTTTGTGATGTGGGCTAGATCTCACTGGGGTTAATGATATCTCTTTTAAAAAGACATCTATTTGTTAATTGATAATACTTAACATGTGTTTATAGGCTTATTGGCCAATATATATTTACCTATTTTTATTGGGTTATACATTTTTTTGTAAATTGAATTATAAGCATTCTTTACATATCCTTGATATTAGTACCTTGTTAGAAATATGTATTATGAATATTTTCCTGTAGTCCATAGTGTATCTTTTTATGTTCTTAATGATGTCTTTCAAATTAAATATTGCTGAACTTCAATTTACCAATATTTTCTTCCATGGCTTAGAATTTTGTGTCTTATTTAAGATATATATCTATCTATTTCAAAGTTATAAAGAATTTTTCTGACAAGGTTAATTTTAAAGAGAACAAAAATAGAAATTCTTGAGAAAAGCTGTTTGCTTTCTTCCAGGCCAGAAGAAGTGCATCTCTTTGACTTCTTTTCTGCCTATATGGAGAAATTGAATTAATGGCAAATTACCTTTCAACAAATCAAACCCCAGGCCTAGATAGTTTCAAACATTAAGGAAGAATTCATACCAATTCTACATACTCTTTTCTATAAATTAACGTGGAAGGAATAATTCCCAACTAATTTTATGAGACCAATATTACCCTGAAACCAAAACTAGACAGAGATTATGTAAGAAATCTACAGACTAAAATCTTTCATGAACATAAATGTCAACATTCTTAACAATATTTTAGTAAAATGAATACATTATATTAAAAAGGATAATATGGTATAACCAAGTGGGTTTTATCCCAAGGGTTTTGCAAAGTTGATTTAACATCATATAGATATTCAATTCTTTCAGCACCATTTGAACTATTCTCTTTTATTAGCTTTCCTTTGAACCTTTGTCAACAATTGGTTGCCTCTAAGGGTGTGGGGTTCTTTTGGACTTTACATTCAAGTCCACTGATTTACTCATCTACTTTGATGCCAACACAACACTATTTTGATTATTGTAACTCTGGATTCAGAGTACAGACTGCTAACCATTACACCATGGATTACTATAATTCTAAAATAACTCTAAGTCTTGAATTTAGATCATGTAAGCCCTCCAATTTTTTCTTCAAAGTCAATCAGTGATTGATAGCCAAATCAATTGGTGTAATTCATCATATTGCTAGGCTAAAAAAAGGGAAAAAGTGATAATTTCAATAGATGCAGAAAAAGTACTTAATGAAATCCCACATCCATTTCTGATTTTTAAAAAAACCCTCAAAACTACAAATATAAAGGAACTTCTGCAACCTGATAAAGGACATGTGCAAAAAACCTACATTACTAAAAAGCTAACAAAAATTAAGGATGAGAGACAAAATGATTTCACCCCAAGGTCAGAAACAAGTAAAGAATAGTCACCTCATCATTTGTATTTAACATCTATTGAAGGTTCCATCTAGTGTAAAGGGTAAGAAAATAAAATATAATGCATCAGATTAGAAAAGAAGTACATTGTCTTTATTTATAGTAAAAATAATCATCTATGTAGAAAATCCTTTGGAGTGTACACAAAAAGCTACTATATCTGATGCGTAAGTAGGATTCAAGATCAGTATACAAAATTCGATTGTATTTTTATAAATGTACTAGCATTGTCGAATACTATTTACAATTACATCAGAAAATTTGAAATGTAGGTTTAGGGATAAATCTGACAAAAGATGTACTTAAAATATATTAAATTGCTGAAAGTACTTAAAGAAAACCTAACTAAATGGAAAATTATACCATAATCCCAGCAGGCTTTTTTTTTTTTTTTTTTTTGGTGGAAAGCACATTCTAAAATTCATATGGAAAAGCAAATGACAAAATAGTCAAAATAACTTAAAAAACAAAAACAAAATGACTTTTTAAAAATTGGAGGACTTACACATCTGAATTCAAGACTTATACAGCAATAATAATCAAAACACTGTGGAGTAACATCAAGATAAACAATCAGTAACTGGATAGAAAGTCTAAAATAAAACTGTTTAAATGCATAATTGATTTTTGACAAGTTGGAATGCCAAAAATTAGAAGACTATATCAAGTGCTAGTAAAGATGTGGAAGTACTAGAGCTCTCACATAGTGCTGTTAGTAATATAAAATGGTACAACCACTTTGGAAAACAGTCCTTCTATATTATTTAGCCATTCCATGTGTAGGTATATTTGTTTGTTTTGTTTTGTTTTGTTTTTGTTTGTTTGTTTGTTTTTGGCTGGGGCTGGGTTTGAACCCACCACCTCTGGCATATGGGGCCAGCGCCCTACTCCGTTGAGCCACAGATGCCGCCCACTCATGTGTAGGTATATTTATCACAGAAAAAAAGAAAGCATACATCCACATGAAGACCTGTATGTGAATATTCATAGTGCTTTATTTTCAATAGGCAAACTAGAAACAACCTGAATGTTTAGCAACAGGTGAGACAACATAATGTTCATTCACAACAATTTGTGGTATGCTCATGTACTCAATGGAATGGCACTCAACAATAAAAAAACTATTGATACATACATCAACCAACAACATACCACAATAATGTGGCATAATTGATGAATCTCAAAACATTTATGATGAGTAAAAGAACCCAGAAAAAAGAATATATATATGATCCCATTTGTATAAAATTCTAGAAAATGCAAACTAACCATTATAGTGACAGAGTGCAGATCAGGATTATGATTAGGAAGACAAAAAAGAGCAAAAAAGGAATATATCAAATTAATGATCTCAGTGCCCATCTTAAAAATCTAACTAATCTATCTAAAATAAAACCCAGTGTAAGCAGAAAACAGGGGGTTGGAAAGATGGGAAGGGGTAAAAAAAAAAAGGTAGAAATTACCAAGGAAACTTTTGATGAGGAGGAATACTATTATTATCTTGATTGGGATAAGATTTTATAGATGTATATGTCAGAATTTAGCATTGAAACATGTTTCCTTGATTCTATGCCACCAATAAAGCTATTTGCAAGCAATATAACCTAATCCTTTGTATGCTCATAGTAATTGGAAATATAAAAAAAATGGGTGGGGTGTCCATTTCATCTTCTTGAGAACCTTTCACCTGGGGCTTCTCTCCTACTGCACCAATGCACAAGCCTACATTTCTCCTATTGCTAGCTGTCCTAGGAATCTCCCTTCACTGTCATCCTGGTAAGTATCTTTGCCTCCCCTGTATGTACCATTTTTGTCTTGGATTGTGTGTCTTCATCATATACTCTCTCAAAAAGGTAGATTATGTCATCCAGTAGCTTCCTCAAAGAAGTTCCACGTGGTGTAAAATCCTTGAGCTCTTCTGAGAGGAAAAGGAGAACTTGCCCAAGACTTTTTCTATAAACTGACCTCCCAGAAAAAATGTCAACTTCCTTTAGAGTTCAATTTAATTAAGTCTGATGCTTTGGGCAATCAATTCTGATCATCAACAAATTTTGGACCCTAGTTTTCCAATATTTCTAGGAGAAGGGTTTTACTAATCATGAATAATGATAGTATTACTTGCCCCTCATACAGCTGCATCTTTAAGGATTAGATTCTAACCCCTAATTACTCCAGGAGAGGGACTGATACTAACTGTAACCAAAAATAGCATCTTGGCAGAAAAGAGCTGAAGATAAGTTTCTGCCAAGGACTATTACTACTATATTCTGGCCTCTGACTACATAGGGGACTTAATTAATGCTTTCCTAATTATGCAGTGTAAAAGCTCCAAAGCCCAAATGTCTGAATACCTCCTTCACTCTTACATTTAGCTCTGTCAGACTGTGCTCTTCTCCAGAGTATAATGGGCAATGGGAGAACTTCTTGCCTGATACTGATATTCTTACCATGAATTACTCTAGTGATTGCTGCTGCAGTTGCCCTGGTGTGTATGCTGTGTAGATATTTGCCATTGTTTGCAGAACATCTTGAATATATGGAAAGTCTTTATTCTCCTACCCCTGCCCCACCCACATAATCCTACCCCCCATCACCATCTAATTGATAATTTAGCTGGGTATAAAATTCTAAGTTGAAAATCATTTTCCCTGTATAATAACTAAACTCATTAATCCATTGTATATTCAATTCTAGCATTACTGTTTAACAGTCTGATTTCACTCTGTTTTCTAGTCGTTGGTATGTATCTTGATTTTTTTTATTTGCCTTTTTGAAAACTTAGTCTTTTCTCTCTGACCTAGTATTCTGAAATTTTATACTTACGTACCTTAGTGTAAGTATTTTTCACATATATTAAAAATAGATGACAAGGTACACTTTCTGAATGAAGGGCACACTTAATAACTTTGACGTAAAATGTACAAAAGCAAATTATGTAACCAAATGTGTGTACCCCATAATATTCTGATGTAAACAAATAAAGTAGAAATTAAAAAAATAGAGGCCTTTTCTTCCTAGAATTTCGTGTATTCTGTAAATTTTTTGTTGAATAATTTCTTTGATAATATCCTTGTTATTTTATCCAGGTCTCTCTTAGATTCAAGCATTGGATCTCTTGGGCTAAGCCTTACTTTTTTCCTCCTCTATTTCCCATTTCTTTATCCTTCCTTTTGACTTTCTGGGATATTAATTTTGTATTTGAATCCTTCTTATGCATTTTTCGTGTCTTCCATCATAATTTTAATTACTAAGAGCTTTCTGTCTTCTAAGTATTATAAACATGTTTTATAAATTATATAAAAATGTTCCTTTTTATAAAGGTCACAGTTTATTGTTTTATGAAATACACCTTTCTCAGGGTATACTAATAAGTTACTTTTTTTGTTGTTATTGCTTTTTATTTTTTATTTTTTAGACAATCTCACTATGTTGCCCTTGGTAGAGTACCACAGTGTCACAGCTCACAGCAACCTCCAACTCTTGGGCTTAAGCGATTCTTTTGCCTCAGCCTCCCAAGTACTTGGGACTACAGGCACCTGCCACAATGCCCAGCTATTATTTTTGGTGCAGTTGTTTAGCTTGCCCGGGCTGGGTTCAAACCCACCACCCTCAGTGTATGTGGCTGGTGCTATACCCACTGTGCTACGGACACTGAGTCTGTTATTGCTGTTTTCTTTTTTCTTCTTTCTGTATGATTGTGTCTATTCTCTTTGATTGTTTTGACTTCTGTCTTTCCTGTTAGAAGTTATCCTCAGATGTCTGTTAATTTTTGGCAGAGTAGTGATGTTCAGAGGGTGGGGCAAAACCTAACTGGAAGCTTTATGTGGAGACATGGAACCTAGATAACTGGCTTATCATGTACAAGAGGCTTTAACTAAAACACAAATGGAAAAAATAACCTCAGAACATGAGAAGATACATAATTTTACATTAACATTTAAGAGCTCACAAATTAAAACTCCATAGTTAATAAAGTACTTATTACTGTTTTTACATCCTAAAACTTATTAAGAAACTAATAATTTTCTAGTCTTTGTTTGAATACATTAAACGAAAGAGAGCCCACTATCAACCAAGTTAGGCCTTTTTATCTTGGAACAGCTCTATTATGAAAACAATATTCTTTGATCCAGAATATATTTCTCCATAACTTCTTTTTTTTTTTCATAGTTAGCTTTTATACTCTATTTTATATTTCACTTTTTTTTTTTTAATAATTTTATTTAATCATAATTATTTACATTGGTGCAATCACAGGGCACGATTCATATACATTCAGAAATATTTTGATCATAATTTTACATCGACCCACGAATGGCCTTTCTTTTAAACGTGAGAAAACCAGGGCTCAGAGGTACTGAGTATGTGTTCGAGGTCATGCGGGCGATAAATGGAAACTGAAATTTGAACTCATCCC
>CAUYON010187076.1:0-10691 GCA_963573935.1 Arctocebus calabarensis
TTTTTGTAGAGACAGAGTCTCA
The DNA here is from genome assembly GCA_963573935.1 of Arctocebus calabarensis. Lineage (NCBI taxonomy): Eukaryota > Metazoa > Chordata > Mammalia > Primates > Lorisidae > Arctocebus > Arctocebus calabarensis. Next base: position 23 of record CAUYON010187076.1, read on the forward strand.
CTTTATCGCCCTGGGTAGAGTGCCGTGGCGTCACACTGCTCACAGCAACCTCCAGCTCTTGGGCTTAAGCGATTCCCTTGCCTCAGCCTCCCTAGTAGCTGGGACTACAGGCGCCCGCCACAGCGCCTGGCTATTTTTTTGTTTTGCAGTTCAGCCGAGGCCGGGCTTGAACCCGCCACCTTCGGTATACGGGACGGCGCCCTACTCGCTGAGCCACAGGAGCCGCCCTGGGTGGTCCTTTTTAAACAAACATTATTTGCAAAACAGAGGGTATTACTTGTTTTTAAAGCTTTTGTAAATAAAGGCTTCAGAAATGTTAAAAAAAATAATAAAATAAAAATAAAGTTATGGCCAGACACAGTGGCTCATGCCTATAATCCAGCACTTTGGAACCTGAAGCAGGAGGATCATTTGAATCCAGGAATTCGAGACCATCCTGGGCATAATAGGTGACCCTACCTCTACCAAAAATTAAAAAATAAGCCACCCTTGGGGATATGTACCCATAGTCCCAGCTACTCAGGAGACTGAGGTCAGAGGATGACTTGAGCCTAGGAACCACCTATGATTGCACCACTCCACTCCAGCCTGTGACAGTGAAACTCTATTTCTAAAATTAAAAAAATTAAAACTAAAAAGATAAAGTTATGCATACTTTGCTTATTTATAATGAGATATTTAAACTTGAACATTATAATTTTCCCTTCTGTAGTTTGACTTCCTGATCATTTGGAAATGTGTATATAGTTTGGGCTCTTACACTTATGCTGCTAAGGCACTGGCAAGACTTAAACTAAAAATACAAATTACTTTTGTGCAACTTCAGAACACTAACAAAGTTGGGGAGGGTATAGTTTATACAACTCTTACGTCACAAAATCCTTTAGGGAGTCACTTTCACAAATGTAGAGGATCTCTTTTGGTTTGCAGTGGAACACGTCCTTAATTTTCTCCACGATTTTTATGGCTAGGGCTGTCTTCCTGGTTCCTGGAAAGCAGTGGATGAACAATTCCCGTGTCTCATGAAGGCTCTCAGAAAGCAACTTGCTCTGCTCCGCTATGAGCAAGTTGAAAAATTCACAGCCCAGCTGGTCACTCAGGAAAGATCTGGAGCACAGACAGACCCCCACGAGGGCCTGCAACAGGTCTCCCATTTCGGCCTCATCAGCAAGGCTATAGGAGAGGGGATAGTGGACGGGCGTCTCGCCAGTTCTACATGGTGTGCTGGTCAGGTGCATCAGCTTTGGAATGATGCACACTTTTCCTGTGTAACCACCAAAAGTTTGCAGTTTCTGCTTTAACTGGTAAGCAGTGTTTCGGGCATATTCAAGTCCTCCAAGCCAACTGGGGTCTACAGAGATCGTGTAGAGAACCAGGGGGCTGTTAACTGCTATTAGGAGAGCATCGCACAGGATGTTTTGTTCTTTCCTTAAGCCAACATCACCTGCCCAGCTTCTAGAAAATATCACAATCCCCTGAGAACAAGGATGTATCTGTGTCTTCATTAATTCCTCCAATCCTTCATGATCTGAGAATAGCTTCTTACAGAGGGACTCTGGTTTAAATTGTATCTCTTCCTGTGCCACTGAAAATTCAAGGAATAGAAGTTACCAAAACTTACAAAAACATATGTGAGTATTCTTGCAACATGGCAGGAAGAAACTATTCCAGCTATGGAATTGTGTATTTCCTTGTCTACAAAGAGAGCACCCACTCTTCACAGCCCTGGGCTGCAATCAGAGGTTCCCATTTCTGACAGCTGTAGTTCAGGGGAAAGCTATCGGGGAGAGGTCTTCACAGAATAGCCTACTGACACCCTCAACCCCAGATGGCCACTACTGCCAGGAAGGCACTCCTTCCTATCAGGGTTGTCTTTTCTTTTCATTTTTCATTTTGTTTTGTGTTTTTTGGTGAGCCTGCCGCTTTTGGAAATCCAAGAACTTTCCTTTAGAACAATGATTTTTAACTAGTAGCAACCCCCCTCAGACCCAATACCTCATATCCCAGAGGGCATTTAGCGATGTCTGGAGAATTTTTGATGGTCCCCACTGAGGGGCTGCTACTGGCATCTAGTGGAGGCCAAGAATGCTGCTAAGTATACTGCAAGTCACAGGGCACCTCCACCAACAAAGAAGTATCTGACCCAAATGTCAATAGTGCCAAGGCTGAGAGACCCTGCTTTCGAAGGAGCGCAGGCTTTTCTGCATTGAAAAGCCAGAGGACAGCTCTTTTATCGTAAAGACTTAAGAAATTCCCAGCACTCTCTAATTTGGAGAACAAAAGTCACATGTGACTAGAAAGCTCAAAAGCACCCAGAAGTATAGTGGGGATCAGATGCCCAGGAAACAAGATTGAGACATATTAACAAATGTTATTTCAGGACCATTTATGTCTGTTAAGTTCTCCATGGGACCTCCAAGGAGAAAGACTTGGACTAATTGCTACCCATACCTCCCAACTTAATTTTAGAAAATAAATAGTCCCCTCAGCTGAAACCAAGGGAAAAATACCTGGGAAAAAACGTCGTTGCAGAGCCTCCTTAAATTCCAGGACTTTGAGGAGATGTGCTGGACTTCTTGGTGCAGATGAAGCTGAGGAAATCAGTTGAGAGCTGTAGTGTGTGGCCAGACTGGAAGGAGCTGAACAATCACATGGTAAGTTGTTTTGGACAAGAAATAGTAAAAGAACACTTTCACTGCTCCTACAGGACATCTGTGTGTGCAAGGTGCATGAGCTACTGTCACACGTACTGTGTCTCAGACAGTTCGCAAATGTCAGGAGAGGAACTCTGGGATCCCTTACAGGGGTCAGGTCATGCAGATTCTAAGTCACTGTGTGACTCATCTTGGGCAAGTCACGATGCTCCTCTCTCATGCAAGAGGTGATGGTCCCTAAAGTTCCTTTCAACTCTCATATGCTGATTCTAGTCTCTCTCTAAGAAAGAAAGGCATCTACTGGGGATCAGCAAAGATTAAATAACATATACATAGTGATAGTGGTTGTTTACATCCCCAGGCAAGGTTGGCTGGGATCAAAAGCAGCAGGATCTCTAAGTTGATGAGGGGAGAGGGAAAGAGATTGAGTTCAGAAGTGAACTCAGGGCTCGGCGCCTGTGGCTCAGCGGGCTAAGGCGCCAGCCATGTAAACCTGAGCTGGCGGGTTCGAATCCAGCCTGGGCCCGCCAACCAACAATGACGGCTGCAACCCAAACAAAAAAATAGCCAGGCATTGTGGCGGGCACCTGTAGTCTCAGCTACTTGGGAGGCAGAGGTAGGAGACTCACTTGAGCCCAAGAATTGGAGGTTGCTGTGAGCTGTAATGCCACGACACTCTACCCAGGGCGACAGCTTGAGGCTCTGTCTCAAAAAAAAATAGTGAACTCAGTCAAATTTAGGACAAGACAAAGAATGAGCCAATAAAATGCTCTAATCACTCAAGTGTTGATCAAATTTGGAACATACTTGACTGTGAAGGCAAGCTGATAAGCTTAGTTCAGCCTACAAGTCCTTTATGTATTGATTGAGAATCACCAGGGCTGATTCTGAGCAAAACTGCAAGGGAAGTGAAAACACTAGGGGTCCTCCTCCCTTCCTGCCACCCCTGTCCCAGCATCTCCATGCTTTTCTCTCCACTGGGTGGTGCCCCAAGCCCAGAGATTTAGTGTTTGCTAATAATGCTTCTTTGAAAGAACTAGTGAAGAGTCATTTTTAAACAATGTTTCTCTGAAAAAGAACCCTATAATGGGAGAAGGTTTGTGAGCAACAACAAATTTCTATTATTAAATTAAATACGTGAGTCCTGGTGTGGTGGCTCATACCTATAATCCTACCACTCTGGGAGGCCGAGGTGGGTGAACTGCTTGTGGTCAGGAGTTCAAGACCAGCCCAAGCAAGAGCAAGACTCCGTCTCTATGAAAAATAGAAAAAACTAGCTGGGTATTGTGGAGGGTGGCTGTGGTCCTAGCTACTCAGGAGGCCGAGGCAAGAGGATCACTTGAGCCCAAGAGTGTGAGGTTGCTGTGAGCTATGACATCATAGCACTGTACCCAGGGCAACAGTGAGACTCAGTCATAAATAAATAAATTTAAACTAAATATAAGACCAAATACTCACAAAAGACAGAGAAGGGGGCTACTCCCTGCTGACTGAGCAGTAATCTTACTCTCTCCTTACCTGACTGAAGATCCAGCATCATGACCACCCACTCTTCAGCTGTCAGCCTTGTGACAGAATTATTTTTCATGATCCAGGAATCTGGAGCACGCGCAAAAACTACACAACAGAAGGGCTCCACTTGAACCACGCAGACATAGCCATACAGGACATCTTTTTGGTATACATTCAAGATTCTGATAGTGAAATTCACCTTTGGCTTCCTACAGCAGAAGTGGAACGTAGGCAATCTCTCTATGCAGTTTTCTATTTCTTTTTTCAATAAGTCAGGGTTCACTTTTTCCCTCTTACATCCAAATACTTCTTTGCTCTTATCATCCACCCCAATAATTAGGTACCCCCCTTGAGTGTTGGCAAATGCAGAAATATAATGAGGTAGCATTTCTTTAGTCCGAGGTACAACCTTTTTGGTGGTGAACCTTTTAAACTCCACGTGTGTTGACTCAGTAAAGTTGAGTTTCTCCTTATACTTGAGTTTGTCCTTTTTAAAAAATTCTGAGGCAGATATCTTCATATCTTCCTCTTCCTGAATGTATCTGGGGAGAACTTTCTGAGGATGAAGCTCCTTCACCCTTGGCCCTCCTCTTTGGGCTCTAGACTCCTTCTCTCTGAGAAGCTCCAAGGCACTGGTGGCACTCAAGTTAATAGCGGAAGTGACATCTCTCTGATATAAATTGGAGTGCAAGCTGCAAATCCTTAGTGGGAGGCTAAAAACATCGAGGCTCCATGACTTCACAAAAATCAGGAGATTGTGCCCCTGCTGCATGTAGTCAAGATATTTCTGTGAACCTGAAGGAAGGAGCTTTTGAAAAGAAGTTTCCAAATCCTGCCCCAGCCCGTGGCATCGGTAACTATAGGTTTTATCATCAGCTTCTGCTTTGATCACGCCCCCTCCAGAGTTTAATAGTGCACATATGGCCTGGGTGATTTTAGAATTCTCAGATCTTTTCAAAGAGGTGTTGGTCATCTTCTTCCTGTTTTCTTCTCCAAAAGTCACTCTGCCCACTTCTACTATTATCTCAGGATACAGCATTTCTGTATCGGTCGTGAGACTCTCCATCTCAGCTGCCCCTCTGTGCGCCAAACAATAACAGAACGGAGTTTCTATAATCAGGAGAGAAATGTTGTTTCTACATTAACAATAATTCTAGAGGTTATGATATTTTCTTCAACGCTATCAATGACTGGAGGTTCATTTTAACATTGGAAATCATCTTTGACAGTACTGTTTTCTAACCACTTTGCCAAATAGCCTTAGACTTTCCAGTATAAACAAACATAGACAGAGGTGCATGCTTAATATTTTGTCATATTCGAAAATTTATAATGCTCACATTTTTAGCTAGTTTCCATTTAAATAAGAAACGCCAACATTGAAGCTAGGCACCATGGCTCATGCCTGTAATCCCAATACTCTGGGAGGCTGAAGTGGGAGGACTGCTTGAGCCCAGGAGTTGAAACAAATATGGGCAACACAGCAAGACCCTGTATCTAGGGGAGGGGGGAGGATGGGGAGAGGGAGGGTAATTGGTGGGACCACACCTAGGGTGCATCTTAGAAGGGTACAGGTGAAACTTACTGAGTGCAGAATATAAAGATCTTAACACAATAACGAAGAAAATCCCATAAATGATATGTTAACCAGTTTGATGAAAATATTTCAGATTGTATATGAACAGCACATTGTACCCCATGATTGCATTAATGTACACAGGTATGATTTAATAAAAAAAAATAATAAAAAGAAAAGAAAAAAATAAAAAAAGACCCTGTATCTACAAAAAAAATTAGGCTGGGGACAGTGGCAGGTGCATATAATTTTAGCACTTTGGGGGAGGCCAAGGTGGGAGGATTACTTGAGGCCAGTAGTTTGAGGTAGCAGTGAGGTATGATGATGCCATTACACTCTAGCCTGGGCAACGGAACAAGACTCTGTCTCAAAAAAAAAATTAAATAATTAGCTAGGCACTGTGGTGCAAGCCCATAGTCCCAACTATCCAGGAGGCTGAGGTAGGAGGATTGCTTGAGCCCAGGCGTTTGAGGTTAGAATGAGCTATGATCATGCATTCAGCCTGGATGGCAGAGTGAGACCCTGTCTTAAACAACAACAAAAAAAACAAAAACAAAAAAAGCAAAGCAGCAACACCAACATTGAGTCCAGATATAAAGGACATAGTTGGTGCAGGAGGCCAGGTAAGTTATTAGAGACTATACAGAAGTAGAAGTCAGAGGATATCTCTATTTATAATGCAAAGGGAAAGAAAAGAAGGCACTAGAGAAAAACTTGCTTAAAAACAAATGTAAAGCCTCGGTGCCTGTAGCTCAACGGGCTAAGGCACCAGCCACGTACACCTGAGCAGGTGGGTTCGAATCCAGCCTGGGCCCACCAAACAACAATTACAGCTGCAACCAAAAAATGGCCGGGCGTTGTGGCGGGCGCCTGTAGTCCCAGCTACTTGGGAGGCAGAGGCAGGAGACTCGCTTGAGCCCAGGGTTTGGAGGTTGCTGTGAGCTGTGATGCCACAGCACTCTATCCAGGGTGACAGCTTGAGGCTCTGTCTCAAAAAAAAAAAATGTAAAATTTGGTATTTTTATGTGCTACTTTATCCTTTTTTTTTTTTGAGGCAGAGTCTTACTCTGGCCCTGGGTAGAGTGCCATGTAGTCATCATAGCTCACAGCAACCTGTAGCTGGGACTACAGGTGCCTGCCACAATGCCTGGCTGGTTTTTTTGGTTTTTTGGGGGGTTTTTTTTTCTATTTTTAGTAGAGAATGGGTCTCATTCTTGCTCAGGTTGGTCTCAAACTCCTGAGCTCAGGCAATCCACCTGCCTCAGCCTCCCAGACTGCGGGGACTCAGGCGTGAGCCACTGCACTTGCTTATTTTATACTTTTTGAAAAGCTTTCTTCTACCCCTGAAAGAATTTCAGTTGATAATGAATTCAGAAACCTTTTTACTTGTGTTCTTCTAATTTTTAAATGTACATTTCTTTATGGAGAATGTGATGAGGGGTAGGAATTTTCCTCTTCTCATAATAGTTTTGCCTGATGCTGTGGGAACCTCTGGGACTTAGAAAAGAATATGAGTTTTTGAAGCCTGGTCATCAAACTATGGTTTCAACCCTTCTTTTGCTTCATCGACTAGAGAATAGCTACTTAAATCAAAATTAGAGCACTGAAGAAAATAATTCAGAAAGGAGCCCCTTATCTTTGGTCAACTGCCAAACAAAATATATACTAACTCAAACCCCAATGCTTCCTCTATAAGAGAACCCACCTCTTCTCTGCTCTGCAAAGCAGGAGCCCCTCTAGGTGTTGAAGGTAGATCTTCACCAACAGGGAAAGAGCAGACAGCCCGCAGGACGTGCACCCACCTCTGCCATCAGTTTCTTCTTGGTTGTCTTCTCACTTCCTTCAGGAAAACAAAAATTATTTCTTAGTGGGTGAGCCTCTTCTAGACCGACATGTAAATATAGTACTTTATGGCTTCTTAGGAAATTTTCTCCTAACATTCTATTTATATAATAGAATCACAGAAACGCTAAAAGGCACTTTAAAGATTCTCCAATCCAACAATCTGATTCTTAAATTGCCTCTAATATTCCCCTGCCCAAGTCGCTATCCAAATCCCCAGTGACGAGCAACTCAGTATCTCTCAAAAGTTGTCATTTCTATTTTCTGACAGCTCGGTTGGAAATGGCTTCCTTACTCTCAGCTGCAATTTGTCTCCTGATAACTCCCACAAAACGAATCTTAATGGTTTTGAACTAGCAGAGCCTGTAGTCTCATTGATACTACTTGAACACTGATAACACCCACAATAACTACAGTATTTTCTGAGATTCTAGCTCTAGATGAACATCCTTTCCATACCTCCAAGAACCTTTTACAAGTTTTTCCTTTAAAGGCTATTTTACTAAGCCCTTTATGCCTTCAGACATAAACTGTACCTAAAATGAGATGGATGAAATGTTTAAAAGAATTTTTCTTTTCTTTCTTTCATTTTTTTTTTTTTTTACCTATGCGCTTGTGTTTCCTCTGGCTGCTTCAGTTCCACATCTGGCTCTAGTCTGAGTGTTTGTCCTCTGTCACAGCCCCTGTTGCCCTTTGATATCGGCCTGGGAGGAGCAGGAACTCTGCCAGACTCCCTCAGTTTTCATAACATCGACCCACTGAGGAAGCCTGATAAGGACTCAAGAAGAGCCCATGACAGTGCAGATTAGCAGGCCAGGGGCTGTGCTTGGGGACTGAATGAGATGGTAAGGGGAAAATTCAGGGGCTTTCAAGTGAAGGGTCAAAGTTAAACTAGATGTTGTTTCTCCTTATTCTTCTGAGGGATCGAATCAGAAGGGGGTAGAAATACTGTGAAAGATGAGCAATGGGGCTTTCTTTTGTTTTTTAAAACTCATTCATTAAGGCCCCTGAATATGAATAGTTGTCAGGCCAGGGAGGACCTCACATCTTGACTTTGGCATCTCTGAAGCAAATGTTCCTGATACAAATTAACTTGAAAATCAGTAGCCTGGATAATGATGTTTTTTCCCTGTTTTAGGAAAGTTATCTGGCCATGCCACTGAAGATTGACTTAGAACCAGAGCCACCAATTTGTTTAAGATGTGCTCCTTCACTAAGCATTTTGGTTTATCAGCACTGGTGGCACGGTAGTAATGAACAGTCTTCCCATTTACCTGACACAAATTGTCAAGCTGAAGGGGAAAGGTTGGTCTCAACCCCTATGTGCCTCCATCCTGCCCTTAAGTCTTTTGTAAAAATGATTCAAAAAGCATAGATAGCTAGTGACCAAGAGCAACAGTCTTGGTTCCACCATGCTCCCACTACCTGACTCTGGGCAGGTTTCCTCTCTTTCATTCCATCACCTGTTCCTGTTTAAGCTATGCTAAGCCTCCATCCCTTCTTTGTAAATTGGAGATAATAATAGTGCTTTCTCCAAGAGGAGAGTAGGTGTCAGAATGAAGTGAGATGATATACATAAAGTGCTTAACACGGTGCCTGGCATATAATGCCAGCTTTTCATTCAATAATCAATTAATGAGCACTTACCATGTTCTAAACATGGTGCTATACTCTGGGACTACACATCAAAAAAAAAAAAACTCTGCCAAATAAAATAATAAATATAACAATATATTTATAGATAAAAATAATAAAATAAAATAAAAGCAGCCAAAATAAAAAGTGACTGACTTCCTTGAGCCAAATATGCAATTTTGGCTGGGCGCTGTGGGTCACACCTGTAATCCTAGCATTCTGGGAGGCTGAGGGGGGTGGATTGCCTGAGCTCAGGAGTTTGAGACCAGCCTGAGCCAGAGCTAGACCCTGGCTGTAAAAATAGCCTGGCATTGGACAGCGCCTGTTGCTCATCAAGTAGGGCACTGGCTCCATATACTGAAGGTGGTGGGTTCAAACCTGGCCTCTGCCCAACTGCAAAAACAGAAAAATAGCCGGGCATTGTGGCGGGCACCTGTAGTCCCAGCTACTCGGGAGGCTGAGGCAAGAGAATTGCCTAAGCCCAAGAATTGGAGGTTGCTGTGAGCTGTGTGATGTCACAGCACTCTACAGAGAGTGATAAAGTGAGACTCTGTCTCTACAAAAAAAAAAAAATAGCCTGGCGTTGAGGCTGGCACCTGTTGCCCCAGCTACTTGGTAGGCTGAGGCAAGTGAATCGTTAGAGTCCAAGAGTTTGAGGTTGCTGTGACACTGACAGGGTGATATAGTATAGTGAGACTCTGTTTCAAAAAGAAAAAAACAAGGCTTGGTGCCCATAGCTCTGCAGTTAGGGCACCAGCCACATACACCGAGGCTAGCAGGTTCGAACTCAGCCTGGGCCTGCCAAACAACAATGGCAACTACAACAAAAAAATAGCTGGGTGTTGTGGCCTGTAGTCCCAGCTACTTGGGAGGCTGAGGCAAGAGAGTCGCTTAAACCCAAGAGTTGCTATAAGCTATGATGCCATGGCACTCTACCAAGGGTGACATAGTGATACGCTGTCTCAAAAAAAAAAAAAAAAAAAAAACTCCTGCAATTTTTACTGTCTCATATTATCCTCATAACAACTTGCAAGACATGCATTATTTCACCACCTTGTAAATGAAGAAACTGAGTTTGGTGAGGTAAAGCTCAAGGTCACACATCTAGTAAGCAGCAGAGCTGGAATTTGATCACTGATCTATCTGAGTCTTAAGCCCATCTATTCAGCCTTACTATTAACTGGAAGAATAAAACATATATCCCATTCACAATTTTGAGGGGAAAACACATATTAAACAAACAACTCATATCAGTATAATATACATAACGTCAGTTTAGCGCTCTATGTACTAGGCATCATTCTCATTCATCTTTTTTTTTTTTTTTTTTGTAGAGACAGAGTCTCACTTTATCGCCCTGGGTAGAGTGCCGTGGCGTCACACTGCTCACAGCAACCTCCAGCTCTTGGGCTTAAGCGATTCTCTTGCCTCAGCCTCCCTAGTAGCTGGG
>CAUYON010187079.1:0-17896 GCA_963573935.1 Arctocebus calabarensis
GTTGTGACGGGCACCTGTGGTCCCAGCTACCTGGGAGGCAGAGGCAGGAGACTCGCTTGAGCCCAGGAATTGGAGGTTGCTGTGAGCTGTGATGCCACAGCACTCTATCCAGGGTGACAGCTTGAGGCTCTGTCTCAAAAATAAAATAAAATTAAATTAAAATAAACTAGTCCTTACTTCATTTGTGCACCAAACTTCATTGGAAATCCAAGCGTACCAGACACTGTGCTACAAAGAGGGATTGTAAAGGCAGGTCAGCTGCGCCGAAGGAGCCCAGAGTGTAGGAGAAGGAAGGCAGGTCAGCAGAGACTGGCCATCCAGAGTGGACGTGGAGCAGTGGGGAGCCGGAGGGGCAGGGCTGGGGAGAGGGGAGAGGCCAGGGGGGAAATGCAGAGTGGATGGGCAGCAGCGAAGAGCAAGAGGGGCAGGGCTGGGAAGAGGGGAGAGGCCAGGGTGGCTGAGCTGGTTTCACAACAGAGGTTGTATCTGAGCTGAGTCTTCAAAGATAAGCAGGAATTGCCGAGGTGGATGAGGTAGCCAGGAGTCCCTCAGACAGAGGGAACTACAGTGCCCCTTGTACCAGAATAAGGAAGACCTACAAGGGGCTAGGCACTGTGCTCAGTGATTACCTCCCCCCGATTCTTACAATACACAGGCAAGGTAACTGCTATTATCTCATTTAATGATAAGGACACTGAGGCTCCTGACCCATCCAGGGAAATGCAGCCAGAAAGTGGCAGCGCCAGAGCCCCTGTTCCTCCCACCACGACAGCCCTCCTCCTATACTAGCGGCCCACCCCTGTTGGGGGAGCACTCACCTAGAATGACCTAGTGACCCTCACAGGAAAGAGCACACCTCTGAGAGAAGAGAGAGGGCAGACAGGTAGGGGGAGGTGAGCTCTGGGAGGGCCAGTGGTGCAGAGGGTGGGTGGTGCAGACCGCAGGTAGCAAAGAGAAAACGTGGTGACCTGGAAACAGCCTCTTTCACTGTGTTTATTTTATTTTATTTTTCTTTTTATTGTTTGGGATTCATTGAGGGTACAAAGAATTAGGTTACACTGATTGCATTTGTTAGGTAAAGTCATTCTTATAATTGTGTCCTGCCCCCCCCAGAGGAGTTCCATATACTATGACCCCCCAATCCCCTCGCACCTCCCCTCCTCCCCGATCTCTCATTCCCCCACCCCCACCTTGTCTTAGATCATCCACTGCCTTCACATTAGATTTGAGTACATTGGATTCTTCTTCTTCTCCATTCTTGTGATGCTTTACTAAGAAGAATGTGTTCCAACTCAATCCAGGTTAATACAAAAGATGTAAAAGGTGGTGCCTGTGGCTCAAAGGAGTAGGGCGCTGGCCCCATATGCCAGACGTAGTGGGTTCAAACCCAGCCCTGGCCAGAAACTGCAAAAAAAAAAAAAAAAGATGTAAAGTCTCCATCTCTTTTAATGGCTGAATAGTATTCCACGGTATACATACACCACAGCTCGTTAACCCATTCCTGGGTTGATGGGCATTTAGGTTGTTTCCACATGTTGGCGATTGCAAATTGAGCTACAATAAACAGCCTAGTGCCAATGTCTTTATGATAAATTTTTTTTTTCCTTTTGGGTAGATGCCTAGCACTGTGTTTATTTTAAATTGAATGGCCATACTCAAGGTCACCATCTCTTAACCTTTCTCTTTTAAATCACCCTTACAGTTAAATATTATTCAAAATTTTATGAGCCTACAAATTTTTTGTTAACCAGCCTGCCACAGATATTATACAGATGGTAGAATAAATAAAATCCATCAGTAGTTATGGCTAGTTTCCCTGAAATGGTAGCTGGCCTCAGGCCCACAGGGACTCAGCTTTGAGGAGACCGCCTTAAATAATGAACAGGCAGATGAAACAGTCAGTCTCTGGGCACCGTGTGGCTCTGCATGTTGGCACCCCAGATACTTCAGACACCCTTGGTTTGCAAGCTCTCTTTTTCATGAAAAAAAGGGCGTATGGCAGACACCCATCATCTTAATAAAATAATGGCACCAGCTAATTTCCTGAGGCTTCAATCTCAGCAGGGAAGGATATAATATTGCAAGCCAGCAGAAGCCAACCAAGTGGTGATACAGTAGTTCTCTTTTACATTACATTAAATGTTACTATTTCTGAAGGGAATATCTGCAGAGCACTGGTGTAACCCATAGCAACCAGCTAATAAATTGTAACTTACACTGGCTCAGCTTATTGTAGGGGTGGAGAACAGCAAGAAAAAAAAAGACTGGGGGTAAAAAAGGAAAATGCTGGCAAAAATGCCACATTCCCCCCCCACACACACTACCTCCTCTACTCTCTCGTACACACACAAACCCCCACACATGCATACACACACAAATTCAAGCTAGATCAGCCTTCTGTAGCAAAATTACTTAAGGTGAAGTGGGACAATTAGCAGTCAAGGTTTTGCAAGTCTTGACCTTTGTTTTGAGCTATATATATATGATGCCTCCTTTAAAGCTCCGAAGGTGTACTTTAAATGTTTCTGAGTCTGGGCCCTGCCTTCTACCAGGGTGACCCTTGGCATCATTTCTTAGCCTCTACTGAGATGACAGTCCTCTGCATCCAGCCTGCACGTGGAACTGGGCCGTTGAGTTCACCTTTTTTCCTTCTGCCTACAAATAGCTCATGCCTAATTGCCCTCATACTTCAAATTCACAGCCGGCTGTGAGCCTGGCTCTTTGCTGCATTGAATCTACTCTTTGGCCTCAACCCCGGTGGATTCCTCCCATCCATTAACTCCTGTTCTCCAGGCCATCCAATCTTTTACACATTCAATCAGTCCCTCTGAAACATGGAGGTTTAATCTGTATTTATATGGGGCACTCCGTGGCCTTCAGGCAATATGTTCACTGGTGTGGCTGGAGTAACCTTGCGCACCTACCAACTGTCCTTGTGAACAGGGCTGTGTCTGAAATGCCCATTGCTTGGCCATGAGCTGGGGGCAGTGACCAGTGCCCACACCACCTGAGTGGTCTGTACATCTCTGCTCTGTGTAAGAGGACACTCAGACTCTAGGAGCTTCCCTGTCACTTCCCCTCACCCAGGAGATCAGCAAAGGTTACCAAGACCAGGCAGTGACTTGGAACCAAGCACCCAGGATCAAGAGTGCCACTGACAAAGTCATTTTACGTCCGGGTCCTTCATTTCCTTATCGGCAACATGAGAACACTGAGTCCATCAGTTAGGATGCATTTGGCTGCAGATAACAGAAAACCCAACTCACAATGCTTTAAAAAGGAAGAAATAGGGCACGCTGGGGGCTCAGCTTCTCCTCCTCCATGCTTCTCCTCTTGGCTGGTTGCTTCCATCCCCACATTCTCCACACCAGAGTGTGTCTCTCTACCGGGACACCATTTGGGATGAGTTTGCTTGTTGGTCTCTGCCCACTAGATCTGACCCCCTCACCATCAGTGAAAGCCCCAACTTCTAGGCCCCATGGCTGGCAAGTAGTCAGGAAGGATGGATGGATGAGTAAATGAGTGAATGTTTCTAAGCAGTCTGACTTCTCAGACAAGGAAAATTGAGAAAAATCAAAAGATGCAACGTAGGTCGGGCCCAGTGCCTCACACCTGTAATCCCAGCACTCTGGGAAGCTGAGGCAGGATGGCTTGAGCTCTAGATTTTGAGACCAGCCTGAGCAAGAGCGAGACCCTATCTCTACTAAAAATAGAAAAATTAGCCTGGCATTAGTTCCAACTACTGGGGAGGCTGCGGCAAGAGGATCACTTGAGCCCAAGAGTTTGAGGTTGCTGTGACCTATGACACCATGGTACTCTACCCAGGGAGACAAAGTGAGACTCCGTCCCTCTCAAAAAAAAGATGCAGTATGTGTGCAAATGCTCTCTAAATTGTAAAGTGCCACACAAAAAAATTAGAAAATGTTTTGGTTATTAACGATTACAACAGTGAATCTTCATGCTATCAGAGCAGCCTCCTGGAGGGTGATGTGAGCTGTAAAGCATAGCAGACTGTCAGTGGGACCTTTGATGGGACACTGGAAAGAAGACATTTTTTTCCAGAAAAAGTAGTTGATTTTTGCCCCTTAAAGAAAAAAAGGCTTTAATACCCACAGTATTAGTTACAAAGGTCAAAAGGTTATCTTTATAATGGGGAGAGCTAATGGCCGCCCCTTACTTAAATAATTAAATGTAGCACCACAAACATGAAGGACGCTGGCTGGACATGTGCAGTGGGGGCACAGCCACACCCTCGAACACTGAGCCTGAGTACAAACACGAGGAAACAGTCAGCAAAAATCTAGATCGTGGGACATTGGCAACATAACTAGTGGGCTCTTTAATAATGCCAGTGTCATTAACACAAAATAAGTAGTAAATAAATAAAGAGGCAGGGAGAATCTTCTGGATTAAAGGAGGCTAAGAAAATACAATAACCAGGCCAGTCGTGGTGGCTGTGATCCTAGCACTCTGGGAGGCTAAGGTGGGTGGATGGCTTGAGTTCAGGAGCTTGAGACCAGCCTGAGTAAGAGCAAGACCCCCATCTCTACCAAAGTAGAACAAGTAGCTGGGCATTGTGGCAGGCGCCTGTAGTGCCAGTTACTTGGGAAGCTGAGGTAAGGATCACGCGAGCCCAAGAGTTTGAGGTTGCTTTGAGCTATGATGATGCCATGACACTCAACCCCAGGGTGACAAAGGGAACCTCTGTCTCATAATATATATATATATATATATATACACATGTATACATTTATATATATATATGTATAAATATGTACACACACACATAGGATGGCCATAAAGGTTATGCCTAATTGAAAATAGTGTGCAATTTTAAATTACACATTATTACATATATGTGTGTGTATATATATATATATACACACACATATATATAATAATAACCAAATTGCAATGAGTAAAGTTGAGTGGATCCTGGATTATAAAAATGCTTAAAAATCACTGAGCCTGTTGTCTGATAATTCTAACCCCTTTTGCCTCATCTGTGAATTGTCCTTTTTCACTTTCATTCAGTGTCCTCATAGAACCAGCTTCACGGTAATCAATGCTTTTCTATTGAAGCCAAGACATTTTTATGTTACAAGACTCTTTTTATTTAAATTTTTTTGCTTTAGTTTCTTTGGTTTTGTTTTGTTTTTTGAGAGAGTCTCACTTTGTAGAGAGTCTCACCTCAGTGGAGGGCTGTGCTGTCGCAACTCACAGCAACCTCAAACTCTTGGCTCGGGTGATCCTCTTGCCTCTGTCTGCCAGGTGGCTGGGACTGCAGGTGCCGGCCAAAACACCTGAGTGGTTTTTCTGGTTTTGGTAGAGATGGGGTCTCAATCTTGCTCAGGTTGGTCTTGAACTCGTGACCTCAAGCAAATCATCCTCCTCAGCCTTCCAGAGTGATAGGATTACAGGAACACCTGTCCATCTGCTTTAGTGTTTTAAACAGTTTTATTGAGGTATAATGGATATACAAGAAACTGTACATATTTAAAGTGGCAAGTTGATGAGTTTTGACATATGTCTGTATATACCCATGAAACCATCACCACAATCAAGGTAATAAACACATTCATCACCCCCCCCCAAAAAAAGCTTAAAAATATATTTTTTAAGATAGCTGGACTATATATTGAAGAACACTATTACATTAATTTTAAATTTCTTCAGTGTGATACTATTTTACGAGTGGTTCTTACTTTTAGCATTCATCTAGCGTCTCTCAGGCCGGAAGTGGCCAGCAGTGGGAAAGGAATTCTCATAACCTTGACAGAAGTGTGGCCATTTTAGAAAATCTGGTCAGAAATCTGCAATCCCCTCCCCAGATTCCTGGAGGGTGTCAAGGCCAGAGTTTCTGACCCAGAGGATCCCCCCTAATCCTGACCGCACTAGAGAAGGGCCCCAGCAGTGCTCAGGCTCACAGCCCCATTCCAGCTATACTGATAAGGCTGATAAAAACCTCTTTACGCCTGTGTGGAGCTGAGCTGGCAGCTGGTCCGTCTCCATCTCCCTTTTCCCCTATTAAAGTCTCTCCTGTCCCTGGACTGGCCTTCCCTCCTTTCTTGCAGACCCTCACCCTGATTCTGTGCCAGAACCTCTCACGCAGGACCTACCAGCCATGAGCAAGTGGCCTGGTGACCCCTGGGGTGTCCAGTCCTGGTGGAGCTGATTTCCAGGTTCACACACCAGTGTAGTGCTTGGCCCTCTTGTGAACTTACTTCTCCACCTTCTTCTGGTATGCTCCCTGCTTCCCAAACAAGGCCAGACTGCCCAGAATGGTGAGGGAATTGCTGTGACACAGAAGCCCTTTGGGACCCATCCCACTGCTTGCTGCCCCACACTCAGGACGGGCGGGCCCCGAGCTCCCCACACTTGGGACAGGCAGGCCTGAGCTCCCCACTCAGGACAGGCAGGGCCCGAGCTCCCCACACTCAGAATAGTCAGGCCTGAACCTGCCTTCAGGCATAGTAGACAAAGCACCTAAGGCCCACAATACTTGTAGGCACCGACAAAATTGTTTTACTTTCTTTTAATGTTAGAAGAAAAATAATAAAAGTTTGAGTTCTGATATTCCTGTCTTCCTTATACCAAAAGCAGTCAGAAAGTATAATTTTCAATATTTTGGATGGACAAAGCCCTGCTGGCTCCCTTGCTTGCTGGCTCCCCTGCTGCCGGGGACAGAGCACCCAGGGCTGAAGAAGGTCACAGTGCAGCCCTGGGGATCGGTGTTGGCTCTGCTCCTCCACACTCCCCCAGACCCGCACACATAGATCCTTAGCCCTGCAGGAAAGCCAAGTCCCAGCCACTGCAGGCCCTGCCCTCATTCCCGTCCTCTGCTTACAGCACCTCTCCCAGCTACTCACCTTCCAGCAGCTCCGTGGTTCATGTTGTCACGAATCTGTTGCCAATAAGAGAAACAAGGACAATGACAACGAGTTCTTCACAAAGCGATTAAAGGACAGCTCCAGGCAGGGGCCATGGCTGACGCCTGGGAGGTGGGAGGATTCCTTGAGCCCAGGATTTGAGATCTGAGCAAGAGCAAGATCCTGTCTCTATGAAAAACAGAAAAATGAGCAGGGCCTTGTGGCAGGCACCTGTAGTCCCAGTTACTGGGGAGGCCGAGGCAGGACGATCGCTTGAGCCCAAGAGCTTAAGTTGCAATAAACTAGGCTGAGGCCATGACTCTCCAGTCTGGGTGACAGAGTAAGACTCTTTGTCCAATAAATAAATAAGTAAATAATAAATAAATAAATAAATAAAATGACAGTTTGTATTTCTGAAATTATGTCTTTTTTATTTCTTTGCCCCTTTTTTGGTGCTAAAATGTCTTTTCCTTCTATAAAACTCCAGTAATGGCAGCTGAATGTTTCATAAAATATGAAAGTTGATAATCTTTTGTTGGTCTTGACTACCCCCACCTCCAATTCCAGTAACAATTTACTGGTCTCTAAAATCCCACAGTCTGAGAAGCGCTGGCTTAGATGGCTTGAGATTATTTTGCAGCTCTCTCTCTCCCCAGGCATACTTTCTTTTATCTTTCTTTTTTTATTAATTTTTTTTTCTTTTAGATAGTCTCTCCCTTTTTCACCCTGGGTAGAGATCCATGGTGTCATAGCTCACAGCAACCTCAACGTCTTGGGCTTGAGCAATCCTCCTGCTTCAGCCTCTGAGTAGTTGGGACTTACAGGTGCCTGCCACGATGCGTGGCTGGTTTTTCTATTTTTTTTTTTTTTTAGTAGAGATGGTGTCTTGCTCTTGCTCAGGCTGGTCTCAAATTCCTGAGCTCAGGCAATCCATCCACCTTGGCCTCCCAAGTGCTAAGATTACAGGCACGAGCCCCTGGCCCGGCCGCTTCCTTTTATCCTGCTTGTGTTTTCTTGTCGTCTCCCCTAATGACATCTTCCGGAAGGCAAGACTGCACCTCACTGCCTTGTGTCTCCCCTCCTTGGCACAGCGTCTGGCACACGGTAGCTGCTCTACCTTTGTTGAATGGATAAACATACTAATTCCCAGAAAAATTAAGTTAATGGATAGAATTCTTCACCTTTTAGTTTTTTTCTCTCTACATTTGTATTAAATCTTTGGCACCTGTTATTGCTTGTCCACTGGCCAGTGCTAGCAGATGACAGGAAGAATTAGCAAGTAGCAAATGAATATTAATGGACCTAGACAGAGCCAACAGCGCTCAGTTTGACAGCTTGTTTTTTCTATGGACAGGTGTTTGGGCTTATGGTTGTAGTTTTATATTATGTGTTAGTGTCTGTAAATTTAATTAAATTTAACATTTTTAAGCAGCTTAAGCATAAAGTAGCTAAATATGTAATTTTGTGCTAATTCATAGGCTGTATTTTGGACTTAAATATATCAATATTTCATGGTGCTCTGCAAAGAATACCGTGACTGATTGGAGGAACTCTGCTGTATGTAAACATCAGAGACTAGTGGATGGAGAGCCACTGTCCTGCTACAGATCTCCCATCTTGGGCAGGTTTGAATTGGAAGGCAGGCTCTCTGTGGTTATAGGGAGCCTAAAAGATTTAAGTGGGATTGGCGGCACCTGTAGCCCAGTGGGTAGGGTGCCAGCCACATACACCGAGGCTGGCTGTTCAAACCCGGCACTGGCCAGCTAAAACAATGATGACAACTGCAACAACAACAACAACAACAACAACAACAAAATAGCCGGGTGTTGTGGCAGGCGCCTGTAGTCCCAGCTACTTGGGAGGCTGAGGCAAGAGAATCACTTAGGCCCAAGAGTTTGATGTTGCTGTGAGCTGTGACCCCACAGCACTCTACCTAGGGCAACAGCTTGAGACTCTGTCTCAACAACAACAACAAAAAAAAACAGAGAGAGAAATAAGTAGGACATGGAGGAAAGGGCTGGGGAGGTTTGTAAGAGGCCAAAGCCAATTCTCGGCCCTTGATGCACCCTCCTTGTTGGGTCTGAGAATCCAATGCTCTCTTGTTTATCCTTGCTGAGATTTTAGCTATATCTATATTAAACATCTGTGTATGTTGAAGGCGTGGTAAATGACTGTAACAATGAGTTATTATTGAGTAAAAAGGCAATGCCTTCAGTCCCCCTACTAAAAATGAATCTTCCCACACTCAGCTCTGATCATGTTACTTGCTTACTAAAAAAAAAAAAAAAAAAAAAAAATCTCCAGGGATCTGCCATTTCCAACCTAAGCAAACCTGCCTTGGTCTTGGCTTACCATTTAAGGCCTGTCAAATCCTGACCTGATGTAACTTGCCAACATTATTTCCAGGCCTCCCCTACACACAGCTGTAAGCCAGCAGAACTGCCCTCTCCACCGGGTTTTCCAGACAGGCCACTTTCCGGCCTGTATGTTTGTTCTTACGGTTCTCTATTTTCTAGACCTTACTTCTTGGACTGAGACAACTCCCAACCCCCTAAATGGATGTTATCACTATCTTCTTTGCCTTCTTTTATCTATGTCAAAGTATTTAACATATTCTGCTTTCTAAAGCAGTAATTTCTACATTTTATTAGCACATGTTCACAATATCTACTGCAAGGTAGTCATGGCAAGGGAGTTCTATTCATCTGTGTCTGAATATTGTGCCTGGAATATTGTTCTCATTTTAGCTTATTGCACTGAGTCGAATTTGTGTCCTCGGTAGCACCAAGCGGAATTCTGCATTTATTTTGCTGCAGTTCTGTATATCACATTTCTGGGGTTTTTTTTTTGTTTTTTTTTTTAGAGATAGAGTCTTATTTTATCACCCTTGGTAGAGTGCTATGGTGTCACAGCTCACAGCAACCTCCAACTCCTGGACTTAGGCGATTCTCTTGCCTCCACCTCTTGAGTAGCTGGGACTACAGGTGCCTGCCACAACGCCTAGCTACTTTTTGAGGCAGTTTGGCCGGGGCCTGGTTCAAACCCACCACCCTTGGTATATGAGGCTGGTGCCCACCCATTGAGCCACAGGCACCACCCTGTGTATCACATTTCTTCTGATTGCAAATTGAAGATGAACCTACACAAAAGGGCATAGTGATTATGCCTAGTCAACAAGGAAAATGTATTACAACTTTTCACATACAGTAGAAGCGCTGTGAGTTGATTCAGCCTCCTGTACTGATACATACACATGGTGCGTGTCTGCTCTGTGAAAATTAGGTCAACTTAAGGAGGTGGCCAGTGGTCAGCTATGGAGGCTCCTCTGTATTAAGAAGTCTGGCAGCAGAGAGGCTCTCGAGTTGTATTCAGTGGTTCAGTGACACCTGTTCAGGGTGCTGACCACCCTGTATCCTGTTAACGCTGGGGCTGCTCCAGACCCACTTTCTGCAAACAGGTTCAACAATACGGAGCAGAGAAAAGAAGTTATTTTTTTTCTAGGATCCTCTTATTATATAGAACAGCCTTTTTAAAGAGACTACCAGCAGATCTCTCACATATCATTGGTCAGAATTGCAACATCTGTTTGTGTCTAACACAGTCGCTGGCAAAGAAAACAGAACTAGTTTGCAAGCTCACACTAATCAAGACTAACAGCCTTATTCAGGTAGAAGATTCAGCTTTCCCTAAGCACCTGACCACCACGTTTCTGTACAAAACTGGATTTTCTGTCAAAGAGGAAGTGAGAATTGGCTTTGTTTGGGCATGACAGTGCCAGCCAATATCAATCTGTATTGCAGGTTATATCAAGCCTGGACCCATCAGAACAGAATTCTTGAGTTCTTGGACAGGAATGAGTAGGTTAGGAGACCTCGCCTCCTACAGCAGATAATGACAATGGATGCTATTCATTTCTAGATAAGAATTTCATATCTTCTTTCTCCTCAACCTTCCAACATATCCTTCCCCATTCTCAAGCTGAGCCAGTGATCTTGCTGAGAAAACAGAAGCAAAGAAATTTCATATTCTTCTACCTACATCTCTCTTACAACTTATATCCGTGCCCGCATATTCTGCCTTTCCTCCCGTATTCTATAAGATCCATCCTTGCTCCCAGCTAAGGCCAATGCCTCCACTTGTACCGAAGTTCCCACTCCCACTCATCTACTCAAGGATATCATTTAGCTAATCTGTCTTTCACACCACTTGATTTTCCCCTCTTTACTGGATTATTCTCATCCTTGTGCAGGATGGTCCCAATTGTAAAACTCTCTCTCAGAGGCCAGGCACTGTGGCTCACGCTTGTAATCCTAGCACTCTGAGAAGCTGAGGTAGGTGGATCACCTGAGCTCACGAGTTCGAGACCAGCCTGAGCAAGAGTAACACCCTGGCTCTAAAAATAGCAGGTGTTGTGGTGGGCACTTGTAGTCCCAGCTACTCAGGGGGCTGAGGTAAGAGAATCACTTAACCCTATGAGTTTGAGATTGCTGTGAGCTATGATGCCATAGCACTCTACTGGGGGAGACAAAGTGAAACTCTGTCTCAAAGAAAAAAGAATAAATAAATTAATTTAATTTAATTAAAATTCTCTCTTAACTGCATATCCTTCCATCACTATGAACACATTTCTCTGTTTTCCTTTACATTAGAGTTCCTCAAAAGGGTAATCTACAGCCATAGCTCCAATTCCTCTCTTCCTATTCTATCTTTAACACCTCACTCTACTAAAACTATTTCTCCTAGAGTGGCACCTGTGGCTCAAGGAGTAGGGTGCTGGCCACATATGCTGTGGGTGGCGGGTAAGAGCCCAGCACTGGCCAAAACTGCAAAAAAAAAAACTATTTCTCTTAAAGGTAACCAAAAGATTCACTGGCTAAATCCAATGATCAATTCTTAGTCCTCATATTATTTGATTAGTTAATAGTATCTAACAAAATCAATCCCTCTTTTCTTCGAGAAACATATCCTGAACCTGGTTTCCAGGACACCACACACACCATGCCTGGCTTTTCTCCTCTTGTGCTGGCTGGTCCTTCTTTACCACATTTGTGGATTCTTCTTCCTTTCTAAATGTCATGTTTCCCCAGGGCTCAGCCCTTAAACTTCTCCTCTTTACCTATACTCACTCCCTTGGTGTTTTTTATTTATTTTTTATTTTTTGAGACAGAGCCTCAAGCTGTCACCCTAGATAGAGTGCAGTGGCATCACAGCTCACAGCAACCTCTAATTCCTGGGCTCAAGCGAGTCTCCTGCCTCCGCCTCCCAAGCATCTGGGACTACAGGTGCCCGCCACAACGCCCTGCCATTTTTTGGTTGCAGCTGTCATTGTTGTTTGGTGGGCCTGGGCTGGATTCGAACCCACCAGCTCAGGTATACGTGGCTGGCACCTTAGCCCATTCAGCCATAGGCACTGAGCCTCCCTTGGTGTTTTTTAATCAGTCTCATGGCTTTAACTGTCATCTATATACTGATGACTTTCAATTTATGTTTTTAGCCTGGATGTCTTCCCTGAGTTCCAGACTCAGGCATCCAATGCCAACTCGACATCCTAATTTGAATGTCCACAAGACATCTCAAATTTGGCATGATTGTGCCAATTAACTATTGCTACACAACAAACTCTGAAGCTTAGTGGCAGTTGGGCTGGGCTCAGCTAGTTGATTCTTCTGTTCTCACCTGGAGTCACTCATGCAACTGAAGTCCTCTGGACCTTTCCTGGGACTGGTTTAAGATGGTTTATTAACTAGCTATTATTCAAGGTGATTGATCAGGGCGCTTTGGCTGTACTCTCTATGGCTCAGGCAACATTCTAAGAGGACAAGTCCCAATAGACAAGCCCCAGTGCATGACTCATATGTGGCTATTAAGGAATAATCTCTCACAATGCCTGAAACAGAATTTATAATCTCATAACATCTACCACCCACAGCCCCTAAATTTGCTCCACCCTTAGTCTTTTTCATCTCGGTAACTGGCCATTCTATTCCTTGGGTTGCTCAGGTCAAAAACCACAGAGGCATTCTTGAACTCCTCCTTTGTTTTCATATTTCCCATTAAATGTGTCATCAAACTATCAACCCCTCCTTTAAAAACACACGTGGAATCCAAACTAGCGTCTCTCACCTGGGTTATTGTGCTGACTTTTTACTGTTTCCTTAGTATCACTTTTAACTCCATCCCCAACTTATTCTTAGACAGCAGGCAGTCTGAGCGCTCTTCCTAAAACATTAATCAGATTCTATCAACCCTCTCCTTGAAACTCCCCAGAGTTTTTAATGGTCAACAAGTTGGTGCATGATTGCACCCCGTGCTCCCACCCTCACCTCCATCACACACACTCCACTACCTTTTCTGCCTCATTTCCTGCCACTGTCCCTCCCACACTTTGTTTCAGCCACACCAGCCTCCTACATGTTTCTCCATCATTCCAGGCACATACTCCTGGCTCAAGGCCTTTGACTCGGCAATGCCCTCCGCCCAGAATGCTTTTCCCTCGCACTTTGGTGTGCTTGGCTCTTTCTACTCCCTTGGCCTTTATTATAACATCACATGTGCAAGGAGTCCCTGGCTGCTCTGTTTAAAATTGAACCTAGCACTCCTTGGTCCCCTTCCTGGCTTTATTTCTCTCCTAGCATTTTTTATCATCTGATGTGCTATATGTTTTACTTATTTACTTGTTTATTTTCTGTCTCCTCCTCCTCTGAGAATCTTAATTCCATGAGGTCAGGATTTTCTTTTTTCTCTTTTTTGAGACAGAGTCTCACTTTGTTGCCCTGGGGTTGAGTGCCACGGCATCATAACTCACAGCAACCTCCAACTCCTGGACTCAAGTGATTCTCTTGCCTCAGCCTGCCAAGTAGCTGGGACTATAGGCACCTGCTACAATGCTGGGCTAGTTTTTAGAGATGGAGTCTCACCCTTGCTCAGGCTGGTCTTGAACTCCTGAACTCAGGCAATCCATCTGCCTTGGCCTCCCAAAGTGCTAGGATTACAGGCCTGAGCCACTCCACTGGGCCAGGATTTTCTTTTTGTCTCTTCTATTCATCCAGCACCTGGAACAGAGCCTGGCATTTAGCAGGCATTCAGTCATCTTTACTAAATGGTGGCATTCACTGAGCATTTCCTATGTATTTCTCCCGGTGTACTGCCCCTGGGTTCCCCCATGGTCATCCTATGGAAAGAGCATTACAGTACCTATTCATATAAAGCAGGTCCTATTATGCCCATTTTTCAGATGAGGAAACCGAGGCTGGCTGGTTAAAGAATGATCTGAGATCACATAACCAGTGAAAGAAGCAGCCTGGGATTCAAGCTGAACTGTCATTCTCCTTCCTTTGGTTCCCTTATGTCGCAGAGGCATGGCTGGCAGCTCTGTGGCCCTCTAGTCAGCATCTTGTGTGGTCTAACTTCTAGCCACCTTGCTGTGGTTTTTATCACCAGCTCAAGTCAACAGTTATATAAGAAAAGGAGGAGAAGAAGGAGGAAAAGGAAGAGGAGGGAACAGAGAAGGAAGAATTAAGAGAAAGAGATAGGCCAGGCACAGTGGCTCATGCCTATAATCCTAACACTCTAGGAGGCCTAGGAGAGTGGATTGCTTGGGATTGGGAGTTTGAGACCAGCCTGAGCAAAAGCCTGATCCCATCTCTATAAAAACAACCGGGTGCTGTGGCGGGTGCATGTAGTCCCAGGTAGTAGGGAGGCTGAGGCAAGAGGATCTCTTGAACCCAAAAGTGTGAGGTTGCTGTGAGCTATAGTGAGACTCCATCTCAATAAAAACATAACAAATTAGGCTCAGCACCTGAAGCTCAGTGGCTAGGGCACCAGCCACATACACTGGGACTGGCGGGTTCGAACCCAGCCCGGGCCTGCCAAACAACAATGACAAAAATAGCCAGGCATTGTGGCAGGCACCTGTAGTCTCAGCTACTTGGAAGTCTGAGGCAAGAGAATCTCTTAAGCCTAAGAGTTTGAGGTTGCTGTGAACTGTAATGCCACAGAACTCTACGAGGACAAAGTGAGACTCTGTCTCAAAAAAAACAAACAAACCCAAAACATAACAAATAAAAAATATAAAAAGGAGAAAGAGATGGAGGAGGTGGTAGACGTGATGATGGTCTGGGAAGCATCCAGCTGCCTCCCAGTCTACATCAGAGGACAGGGCCACACAGCAAGTGTCTGGATGGGGTGCCTCATGTGCAGCCCCGTGTCCCCCAGCTCACGGTGCTCCCTGCAAATCCTGGTATTATGTCTGTCCTCTTTTTCCCCTCACGCTAAAGACTGGATTCCCAGGCCGAAAACAAATCTTTTATTAAGCAGCAGTTGCCAAACTTTTGGAACAAATCTAACCCCCCCCCCAGATGTGCTCACAGGTGGCTTTGTTTATTCCCCTCCCCCACAGCTAGCCTCAGGCCAGATTAGGCTTCCCTCAAATCCGGGGTGGGGCTCAGAAACTGCTGTGAACCTCTAGCACCACACAGGCTGAAATGGCTCTGCGGTGGGTAAGGATGAAAGGGGACCACTGACTGACATCTGGTGGCCAGGAGTGGGCTGGGAGTGTCACCATCAGATTCCACAAGTAGACCATTGTTGCAGTGGAGGGTACTTTGATTCTGTGGTTGATACACTCTCTCTCTCTCTCTCAAAGAAAAAAAAAATTGTTTTTAAACAGTCTAGGACCAAGACAGATGGCTGTGGTTGATAATTTCTGGAGAAAAATAGCAACTCCTGTGTTTGGGTTATCATATGATGGGTCACAAAGAAAAGGGGCTTTGTTCTATGATTGGTTTCTCTAGTCAATTAGATTTTTAATATCTGCCTTGAGGTCCCTGCTGTTTAAGGAGAGACAGTTCAGATGTGTTTCACAGACACACGTGTGGTTACTTAATTTAAGATACTCTGTTTTTCTTTTTCTCTTTTCCTCTTTTTTCTTTCTCTCTCTTTTATTGTTTTTCTCTTTCTTCTCCCCTTATTCTTCTTTCTTATTCTCTCTCTGTCTTCTCTCCTCCCTTTCTCCCTTCTTTCTGCTCCTCCCTTCATTCCTTTCTTTTCTTAATTTTCCTTCTCTGGTTCATCTTCTCTTTTTCTAGTTCTGTTCTTCCCTTTCTGTTTGTCCTCCTTCCCTCTTCTGTAAAGGGAAAGATGAAGGGGTCATAGAGTGCTGAAGAAGTCACGTGTGGCTGAGGAAGGGGTGTGTGAACATCCGTACATACTAATTTGTGCTGTGAACCTTTGGCACATGGGCATGTAGGCTCCTAAATGTCGTCAGGGCTAAGCCTGGAGGAGACACCACTGCTGGTTAAGTCCCACAGGCCCTGGGTCTGGGCCAGGTGTGAGATTTGTGGGTGCTCAGTAATTAAGGCTATGGGGTACATGCAGAAATGAAAACCGATGCTTTACTTTTTGTATGAACCATCCATTCAGATGAAGACTCACAAAATGTGCTGCCCTCTGGCTTTTGCAGCTTCCTAGAGCTCTTGGGCAGAGACCATCACCCTCTGTGGACATGGGGGCATTAGCTCAGGGTACTCAGTCAGACCTCATGCTGAACATGGCCTTCATCCAGTCTGAGAAGCTTTCATTGAGTGCCTGCTGTGTTGCCAGGCACAGTGCAGGGAGCAGATTGACAGAGTGATATCAGACAGCCAACAACATCAAGAAACTCACTAGGTAGGGCTGGGTGCGGTGGCTCACGCCTGTAATCCCAGCACTCTGGGAGGCCAAGGCGGGTGGACTGCCTGAGCTTACAGGTTTGAGACCAGCCTGAGCCAGAGTGAGACCTCATCTCTAAAAATAGCTGGGCTTTGTGGTGGACGCCTGTAGTCCCAGCTACTTGGGAGGCTGAGGCAAGAGAATCACTTGAATCCAAGAGTCTGAGGTTGCTGTGAGCTATGAGGCCGCAACACTCTACCGAGGGCAACAAAGTGAGACTCTGTCTAAAAAGGAAAGAAAGAAATTCTCTAGGTAAAACTTACATTCAACAGATAACCCCAGTCAGTGCAGAAGCCCTGCCCCCAGAGGTCTATACTAAACACAGAGCTTTCATAGATGATTAGCTCAGTTCTGGAAGGAGAGGAGGAGAAATGCTTCTTAGAGAAGGTGATGCTTCAGTTATTCCTACACAAGGGGTGGGAGTTTGCTGAGTTGATGGGTCGCAGAAGGAGGTAGGACATACTTAGCAGACTACCTAGCATGGATGAAGGGACGTCCAGGAGGCCACAGACACCTGGTAAGGCCAGATTATGGTGAGAAGAATCAAAAGCAGAGGGACGATGGAGAAAGGTCAGGGAGGGTTGGAAGGCCCTCGTAATCTTTTCTGAGGAGTTTATATATTCTGTAAGCAATTGGCAGCCCCAGAAGGATCCCATTTACATAGAAAGATGCATACTGAGAAGGGGGGGCAGGTGGTAAGATCATCACTCAGGACACAGGGGAAACAAGACAACAGTCCAGAGAGAGGCAAGGAAGGCCTGAGCTAGGGCAGAGCCATGACAGTAAAAAGGAGCAGAAGACTTCAAAAGAAGTGAAGGAGGTAGAATTGCCAGTCCCTAGCTACCCATTGAATGTGGAAAGTGAAAAGTCCAAAATTAATGTAAAGGATCTGGCTTCCGTGATTGAGTGAAAAGTGGTATCATCAATTCAGATAGGAAATTAAGATGGAAAAAAAGTAATTTAGAGGGAAAAATAATGAGCTGAACTTTGGGCATGTTCAGTGTAGGTTGTGCTGACATCCAGGTAGAACATTTCAGGAGGCATTTGGCTTTTCAGGTAAAAAGCGTAGAAAAGGCTCGGCTCCTGTGGCTCAGAGGGCTAAGGCGCCAGCCATGTAAACCTGAGCTGGCGGGTTCGAATCCAGCCTGGGCCCACCAACCAATAATGACGGCTACAATCCAAACAAAAATAGCCAGGCGTTGTGGTGGGCGCCTGTAGTCCCAGCTACTTGGGAGGCAGAGGCAGGAGACTCGCTTGAGCCCAGGAATTGGAGGTTGCAGTGAGCTGTAATGCCACGACACTCTACCCAGGGCGACAGC
>CAUYON010187084.1:0-36803 GCA_963573935.1 Arctocebus calabarensis
TTTTTTTTTTTTTTGTGGAGACAGAGTCTCACTCTATCGCACTCGGTGGAGTGCTGTGGAGTCACAGCTCACAGCAACCTCCAGCTCTTGGGCTTAAGCGATTCTCTTGCCTCAGCCTCCCAAGTAGCTGGGACTACAGGCTCCCACCACAGCGAAGGCAAACTTAATAAAACCTAAAGAGAAGAGGTTACAGAAAAGGAATACCTAGGATTTTCTGGTACAGACCTCACTTCCATAAGGATGTAAGTTTGGGCATCCACCTGGGTCATGACATCCTTCACGAAGCTTGCTCGGGTAACAAAATGATTCAACAACTCCCTTCTAAGAAAGATGGGTTCAGTCAACTGCCGAGACTCTTCTACACCATCCCTGTGGCTTGACGGCAGGGACGTGCAGAAAGCAAGTTGAGGACACTGTCACCAGAAACCCTGGGCCTTGGTCCTCACTTTTCCCTCTGTGCAGGCTCAGCTTCTGCTCAAGCAACCATGAAAAATATCTAAAGAAAATCCATTCAAAGAGTGACTAGTTACTCTACTAGTTACTAGAATGTCCTTTGGGAATTCCCAAACACCCATTTAACCCACTTACAAGGTAATTAGAAGGAGGAGAAATAACACAATAGGCCTGAAGTCTGCACAAACAAGTTCTGTACCCTACTGGGCCACCTACCCAAACTCACTAGAATACCCTGGGTTAGTAAGAAATGCCTGGGCTTTTTGTGTGAGAAGGGGGGGAAAAAAAAAATCAAAGCTGATAATGAAACGTTCTATAAAACACATGAAGGGCCCTATATAAACAACACAGTCAAAAATGTATGTTATTTCTCACTTAGGACTATAAACTGGACTCAAAATAAGAATTCAGCAATATACTGTTAAGCCTTCATGGCTCTAGACTCTTTCACACCATTAAGTTCAGAAAACAAGCATTCTGTTTGTATTTTTAGAAGGCAAAGAAAAATTTACTCAATGTTTTCCTTTTTGCCCCCACTCCTGGTATATACTCTTTCATTTTTGTTCTTCCAGAAACAGACCTGACTAGACCAGAAAAATAGCATTTATGAGGCTAACATCTAACAAATGGGTGAATTAATTTGTGCCTTTCCTTCCAACCATTACTTACAAATTTTCCCAATCTTTTTGAGGTAAAAGGGGAAAAAATGGTCTATATATCATTTTTAAGATGAGGGGTACTTTATGAGAGATGATTTATAAATTTCTGCACTTTGCAAATTTACAGAAGGTAACATCTATATAAGCCAGAAGAATGCTAGGATGGGTTGAGATCTGAGAGAGACCTGGAGTTTAAATACAAGGCAAATCTTCCTCTCCCAGTAAAACTCAAGTTCAATCCCATCAATACTCTGTTCCACCTACATGGTGCCTTTGCACATGATCACTCTGAGGTTCATTTCCACATTTTTTGTCCCTCACCCTGCTTTCTGCTTTAGCAACTAATAAGTAGTTCCTCTAACATCTGCTTTCAAACTTGCAAGCATAGCTATGATATAAGCCAAGTACCCCAGAACAGCCCTGCAGGTCTTTCAGCAGATAATCAACCAGGTGGCATGCCCCTGGCACAGCTTCATCCACAGTCCAGCTACCATGACCTTCCTTCTCTACATCAGTGGGGACTGATTTACACAGCATGTATAGAATATTCCCTAACGGTGTGAATTGTATTTTATAAAAGTACAACTTACAATGAATAAAAGCCAACCCCATCCCAATCATCCTGTAGTTAAGAGGCTGAGTTAGAAATGTCTCCCAACACAAATTTTACTGTGGCAGCTAAACTTTCAACAGCAGCCAAGGAAAACAGTTAAAACTATTATTGTTTCACAATAGGGTGCTTTCATCACGAAATCATTCTATAAGATAAAACACCAAAAAAATGGTTACACTTTTTCTTAACATGCAATTTGACAAACCATGAAATGTTCCTTCCCCCCATCCCAAAGAGACAGGTAGTAAACATTGATAAATAAATTCATTCATTTCATAGCTATAAATGAAAATTTAAATGATGAATAAAATTGTACTAGATCACATGGCTAGTTAATTCACTTTAGCAAGGTGATTTATAGTCAGGGAAGGTAAGATTTCAAAAATAAGAGTTCTACATTCCTCTTCAATTATGAGTCAAGTTCAAGCTAAACTTGAAAAGAGAAAGTACAATCACGACATTTACTAATAAAAGGATAAGCCAGTAGTTAGGAAAAGGTGTAATTTAACAAATTAAAAGCAATACAGTAGTATCTTAGAATACAGGTTTATTGAGTTTGTTAGTCATTCTCTAACTGAACACTTCAAGAAATGGATATTACTATTTATAATTCTCCACAATTTTTAACAGAATTTTCCTGTATGTTCTTAAATGGTAGTTTAATTTTAGTATAAGAAATTTCATATTACTGTGTACCAACTAATAATTTTTAAGCAAAAGTAAATTTTCACCTGGCCTATGCCTGAATGATTAAGAAAACGATCTATTTAATCAAGACCAAACTTAGGCAGTTTTTCTATGCTAGTGGGACTTCCAGACAGGGTTTTCTGTTTTGGAGAATAGGTAACAATAATAATGAAAAGTTATATTCCTTTAGATAATAGCTCCTACTTTCCAGATAAAACAACCCAATTTTCAGAAAAGTTAGTTTCCTAGGCTCATGGGGGAAGTTAGGAGAGACCAGGCATCCATTTGTGTGTCTGTGATACAGAGTATTTGATTGGGGGAGGGGGGGGTCCTACATGTTATTTTTTTGAAATGAAATTTTAATTTGAAAATCATGAATTTTAGTCTTAAATCATTAATTTAAACAGGTCAAAGTATTAGCTTTAAGCCTTAAATGTTTCATAGACTACTTAGACTTTGTCAATACTTAAGACCCCTAAAAAACAAAATGAGTTAGAGAAAGAACATGAAGACAGACTACAGTAGTTACAACTACTGACCTCTGAAGAGTCCACAAAAGGAAGGCTTCCCTTGGGGACTAGGGGGCGTCTCACACACCAGCATTCGATTGTCAACGCTGCCATGAGATTCCCCCAAGCCCCATGCCTGAACTGGACATTCATTACCTTTTCACTACCCTCCCTAATATTAGAAGTTAAAAACATCTTGTAATAGTTAACATTTTATTTACCACGTCAGTTAACACTGGGGATTAATGCGAGTATGCTTAACCTTTTCCAATCCAATTTTTCTGCCACCCTCATACTCCCCAGCTCTTATTTTGAGCAGGAAAGAGGTTGGTGGATTACTTATAATTATCCTACAGTTTAAAAAGAGAAAAACATAAATAGGAACTTACCTGATAATTTTATTTTAGATTACATAAAATAACTAAAGTGTTTTTATTTATTTTTGTTTATAAATAAAAAAAGATCATTATGTCTCTAAAGCAGTGGTTCTCAACCTTCCTAATGCTGTGGACCTTTAACACAGTTCCTGTGGGTCACGACCAAGAGGTTGAGAACCGCGGCTCTAAAGGGTTATTGCCCCATAAGAGCTGCCTCCAATGCAGTTTAAAGACACGGCAATGTCACCAACAAGGTCAAGCTACTGATACGTCTCCCCAACTATGGAAAAAATGACCCTTAGCAAACAAAGAAAAAAAACTACCCTGAGACATTAACCTATAAATGCCACTACTTAAAAGAAATACCATTCTAACATGAGGTGAATATACTGAGTTTTTAGAATTTCTAAGCTATACTGTTTTAAGTTAAGACTCTCTGAACCACTTGGAACTTAAACTTCAAATGCTTGAGGAAAAACATGATTAATATTCTGGTTAACAGAATTAACCAGAAGTGGATTATCAAGGTAAAAGCTAGAAGACAAACTGAACTTTATACACACAAACAAAAAATATGTAGGAAGAACCCACTAGAGAAACTACATTTTGGTGGTTTCTCAATGGTAGGCCTTGGACTTGCTGTTACAAATTACCTGGGAAGCTTACCAAAAAACAGATTCTTCAATCTTACCTGCGAACACTGGTCTGGTAGATCTGAAATGAGTTCTAGAACCCATATTTCTAACTCCTCTTATGGTTAAGGAGCAACCAAGTCTGGGAACAAGTGCTTTAGGGTTTCATGGTTCCTGAGGGACTTTATACTTCAGTCAATGCAGAAATACTCAACACATCATCTACTGCATAAAACCCTACAGGGCTAATGCTCTTAGGAAGTCTCAGGAGAAACTGCTAAATAAACCACCAACAAGGGTACTTGATTCACTATTTCAATTCTCAACGATCAGGAATTTTACAAAAAACACAGTAACTGTTAGGTGCCTTGGAAGACAAAGCTGCCACCTAAACAAACGCTTGTGTACCTGCATATAAAGTATATTCCTATACCTTTGTAAGGTAAAGCACAGTCATGACAAGAGTTTTTGTGTAACTTATAAGAAGACAAAAGTGTGAGTCACAGCTCTGTCTTTAACTACTGGGTCTTGGCTAAACTGTGCGACCACCAAGGACTCCACTGATTGGCAGGAGAGAGCAGTGCTGAATTTCTGTGATTCTTCATGAGTAAAGAACTCAAACTTCAAAGAAAGAACCCACCACAAGTTGGAGCAACCAGGTGAGGCAGCGGCTTGCCAGTAAAGAGCCAGTGAAGAACAGCAAGAGCATTGGTGTCACTCCTCCAAAGCTTAGCCAGATGATACGGTAAGACAGCAGAGAAACATGATCAAATTCTGATTGAAAAGTAACATTAGGAAAGTGGTGCTTTGTAAGCTCAGCCTGACAACCATGGTAAGGATGGACTGGAGGAGGGAAAAAGAGGCTAAGTTGTAGAACAGTATCCCAGAAAATAGAGAGGCACCTTCCCAAAGGTACTTAATGCTGTGATTACTAGAAAAATCTGGCTCAAGACATTGTATTAGAACATAATACCTGTCTAATCAAAAATAAGTAAATACAGAATAGGCCAAAGTGATGCCATATACTTTTAGAAAATGGTCTGCTTTGCCTCTCAGAGAAAACTGGGGCCAAATTGAGGATACTAGCTATTATCTGATATTTTTGCAGGAACCAAATGGGGGCGGGGAAAGGAATAGCCTGCTGTTTATTCATCACCCTCAGTCTCATTTCAGAAACTCAGAAGTAACAGATGTCACAGTGCAAAAGCCACAAGGCATTACTGTCCTTTCTTCTGTGTATTTAGCCTGAGCAGCTGGGCCCCGAAGCCAGAAGGCTAGACGATGAACAGTGAGGAAGCAGCTGTCACCAACGGCCTCCTGGAAGACCACGTGCTTGTCTCCTACGGATCTGTTACCCCAGCATTTCTACCTTCTTCTAGCTCAGCAGTTCTCAACCGGTTGGGTCACGACCCACAGGAACTGTATTAAAGGGCAGTAGCATTTGGAAGGTTGAGAACCACTGTTCTAGATCTTAGTGCGGTCAGGATATGCAGCAAAAGAACTCACTCACTAGAATGAAATAAGAGTAGGTTACTTCTGGAACACAGAAAAGGGTATTTCCTAGGGTGAGCCATCCCAAACCACCTATTCCATTTTCTTTTCAACTTAGGACCTCAGAACTAAAACAAATTATAATAGCAGCAATCCTGGAAATCAATATAGGCTGAGGAAGAAAAAGCTTGCAAAATTGTGCAATAGGATTGAACACACAAAACAGCCTGAAGGTAACCAGATTGGATGGCACTCAATTATAACCCAATAGGACTGGTAAAAGATTAATCTCAGACACAAAACTATGCAGAGAAGTGTGGACAATTAGAAAAAGCAGTCCATTTCATAAAACATCAAAACAAACTTCAGTCTTTATCTGAGACTATATTAGAAATCTAATTTTTTCCCCCTATTTTTAATAATACAGTAACCACTTCATTTTCTGATCAAAGGGTGAATCTTTCACAGGACATTTGCTTGATCAAGAAATAGTATTTTTGGACATCTCACATCCAAGTGTATTTGCAAGCCACCATACACAGTTTCCTTTAAGTAAGACAGAACAAGTAGGCATTTTGCTTTTAGGACAATAAATATAAAGAATGGTATGTCAAAACTACCCACGGCTAATGAATTACCTTAAGTGACAATTCTAAAAGAAGCAACTTTAAAGCACAAAGATGATACTGCATTTCCAGACACCTGAAAAAATGAGCTGAAGTCTTCTAGACAAGTCCCTTAGGAAGATAGATGCCACATTCAGCCTTGACTAACTTCCCTTTACCACTTCAGGCTATAGTCTGAGCTGGTTTCTTAAATCAAGGGTGGAAAATAGGCTCCAACTTGAGTCAATTGATAGAAGGTGTCTGGTACATTATTTTGAAAAATATTTGGGAGCCACATTTAGACTTCGTGAGAAGCAGTGCCATGACTAACTCACAATGTCTGCACCGGGCAGGAGAAAGTAAAATGATGGTATGAGTACTAAGAATTTGCTAAAGGCAACATCCCCTGTATTTTCTAAAGAAAAAGAAATCTACCCTGTGAATTGGATTAGCTTCTTATCCAGAGAAAATCTATGTAAGAATTTCAAAAATACACAAAAGCAGAAAGGTATCCATAAGATTTACTGTATGCCTTGGAAAGAAAAATGTAACAGGAAAAATAACCTGAAGTTCTTCTCATCAGTCTCCTCAAAGAAAGCTAAATCTCTCAGAACAGAGTTGAAACACCAAATCCAGCCTGCCACCTTTTTTTCTATGATTCATAAGCTAAAAATGGTTTTTACATTTTTTTAATAATTAAAAGAATCTTTCGTTGTACATGAGCATTATATGAAACTAAAGTTTTAGTGCCCATAAATAAAGTTTTATTGGCTCAGCATCACGCCCATTCATTTATGTAGCAGCTATAAGCCACTTTTATGCTACAAAAGCAGAGTTGAGAAGTTGTGAGAGACTAGTGTACTGGGTCCGTAACCTTCCCCTTCACAGAAGAACTACTCTAAAAGTTACAGAGGTCAGTAACAGTAATTTCTAAGTTATAATAATTTTCTATAAGGGAAGGAGATTTAATGTAGGCTTCATAAAGTAGTTACCAGCTGCTCTATCCCTTTGTTAATACGTGAATGATTTGCATAGAGCATTCAAGAATAAACAGCTCCCCCATAACACAGCAAACACCAAAACATCCTGCTATGCCTTCCAGAGATGAGTTTATATGGGTCCAAAATAAAGAAAAGAAAGAGCAACAAGTAAAGCTTAATTTTTTTAACTTCTGTTCTATAAGTAGTTTTTTAAAAAGTATAAACATACTTTTATTGTTTTGGTCTGAAGTCTCAATCCATTCAGAGTGTTGATAGCTTTCTCTGCATCCTTAGGATCGATGTAGTTCACAAAACCATATCCCAAGCTCTGCCCTAATGAAAAGGAAGGGGAAAAGCATACATATGAGTTACACAACTATGGTCTTACCGTTAACACCAGCATATTTTCTTAACGGTAAAAAGAATTCAGCATTAATTCTTCTAGAAATATACACATAGTCATTTTTTGTCTCCTGTCTACTACATTTGCAAGTTTCAAAGCAATGCTGTTTAAAAATAATAATAACACATCTCCATTGTGTTCCATCACACATGCCCTGCCTGAGCCAGAGTGTGCAGCAAGACAGCACTCAGCTTCAGAAACTCCGGGTACAAATCTCAGCTGAGCTATTGAGAGAGTTTAACGGGCAAGACCTTCTCAGCTTCAGTTTCCTTAGCCATAAAACAGGAAGATGGCAAACATCTAACAAAACTGTCAGTGTTCTGTAAATTGTATCCCGACAAATTTACAGCCTTTTACCAAGGTGAATTACCTCAGAATCTAAAATGGTTAAGAACCGTGTGTGTATGAATATAGATACATGTATTTTAGAGGAGGGTTTCTATGAATAAACTCAATCAAATTTTCTAAACGGGATTTTATGATCTAGATAATACAGGAAGCTGGGGACACAAAAATTTACAGTGATGACATCCAAGCCAACCAGAACATGTGGAAAAGGAAGAAAAAGAAAGTAAACAAAAATCACAAAATGATATGTTTACAAGTAAGAGTTTTAAAGTAAGTCTTCGTTGCTGCTACTGCCTGCTCCCCTTCACCAGAGCCCTCTCTTCCCACGGTGGCTCAGTGAGAGTAAGAGGAGGTATCAGGCATTTGGAATCCGTGGAATGCATAGAAGGGAACTCGATGCCACAGGTTTCAGTTAGTTTCTCTGTTTAAAAAAGATGAGAAACTTACTGACCAAGTGGCATAAGAAAAGATTTAATCTACTAAAAGTCAAAACAAACTGAAATCTCCTGGAAGATGCCCAAGAAAGGTCCAAATGCTTTTATTAAATACTTTATTATTAATTTCAGAGGCAAGCAAGGGATTTGGGGCAAATGAGGCATCTTAGGTCCAGGTGACTGTGAGTACTGGATTCAGGACAGCGGCCCTGGTGATCTGAACGTGGTTCCCACATTAAGACGCACACACAAACCAAAAGAGAAGGCTGCGGATAGTACCCAGTAAGAAAATTGTTATTTCACTTTGGGAATCAAAACCAGAAGTGAGGATAATCATTGCTAACAGGTGCCCTCTCACCAAAATTTATTTCTTCCTTTTTAAAAAAAGAACAAAGAGGGGAGAGCTAAAAACTAATTTAGCTCATTTTCTTTCCTTCACACTAAAATTCAGAGGTTTCATTTTACTCACAGTTCTATATAAAAAAAGTCACATGTGAACAACTGTGTCTTCAAGCATCCAGCTTATAATGAATTCAATACACATTTATCCTGTGTCTACTGAAGGCATTGTGCCCTCTTATGAAAATAAGCTGCAGTTCCATTGTTGTTGAATAGAATTCAAACTGGCTAAACCAAAATCTGCTCCGGGTACCAGTTTATGATGGAAAAAAATATGGACTTTGGAGACAGAAACACAGGAGTTTCAACTCTGGCTCTGTTTACCAGCTGTGTGACTCTGAAGCCATTCCTTAACCTCGGAACAACAGCTTCCTTATCTCTAAAAATGGTAACAATTTCTACCCAACTAGGTGGCCGAGACAATGATGATAATGCTCATTACTGAAGAAGATGGACCAGACTCATCAAAAGATAAGGTGAGGAAAAACAGCATGCCTCCTACATGTTATTAAGTGTATTCATTTAAAGTTAAATCAAGAAGATGCTACAAGTATAAAGGAAAAATAAAGGACAAGCCAAACAATGTACTATGTAGTTTTGTCACATTACTATTCTATGGCTAAATAAATCAAATTATCAATAGTATCAACATAGAACCCAATTCTCCTTTCTACTATCCTTCTACCTACATTTTAGCAGCAACTAATCACAACATATTCTCAACCTTAGCTACACACTGGAATCATCCAGAAAGCTTTAAAAAATCCCACTCTCAAAGATTCTAAGTTTTTTTCTTTTCTGTTTAATTTTAGAGATGTGGTCTCCCTATGTTGCCCAGACTAGACAACCGGAGTTGAACTCTCCGTCTCAAGCCACCTTCTCATTTCAGCTTCTGGTATTATTGGTCTGTAATGAAGCAATGGTACCCAGTTTCTTATTCAATAAAATCCTGTTGACTCTAACAGAAAACCACTCACCAGAACCACCACCACCTTTAGAAATCACTTTTTCAATGGTTACAATCCTGGGCTACAACTGGGGTTTTGTGAGCCTAAAAGAGGCCAAGTGCTGATAGTCTGGGCATGTGAACTAATTCTGCAGGGAAGGCTACCCTTTTATAGTTACACTGTTAAGATACACAGATGTCTTTTTTCTAAAACCTTCAAGCTATCCATCATTTCAAAGAAACCATTTCTTAGCCACCCAAGGTCAGACTCAGGCACAGTAGTGCTTCCTGGGGTTGGTCCCTGGGTAAGGTGAAAAGCCCGTCCTGTCTCGTTCCTCTTTAGCTATCTCCCACGCTGGCCTCTGAAATCTTACTCCTAGCTTGTTA
Source organism: Arctocebus calabarensis (assembly GCA_963573935.1). NCBI lineage: Eukaryota > Metazoa > Chordata > Mammalia > Primates > Lorisidae > Arctocebus > Arctocebus calabarensis. Next base: position 9,924 of record CAUYON010187084.1, read on the forward strand.
CAGGTACTCAAAGGTTTGCTAAATGAATAAATGAAAAGCTTAATGATGTTATTTATTTAACCAAAGTTATTAATCAACGTCACCATCAGAAGGCTCATCTGTGAAATGGGTCTTTAACCTGATTCCCTCAAGCAATCATCGCTAGCTATAATAATGAGTCCAATTTCTACTTCCTGAAAACTGATGATATACTCAAGACACTATTTATTCTCAAACGACCCCACCTCCTTGCAAAAGGTTTCTAATCTGCCTAATTATCAGCATTATTAGGAAGAGTGCTACCCATCAAGTAGAATGTGTTTGAGGTAGGCAAAATTGTATTATTATCCTAAGTAAAGTAATATGAAAGGGGATATGTGCCACTAAAAGGCTGCACTCCTGAAGTGACCTGTTGTAGATGTATTAAAATGTTGGCAACATAACACAAGGCAGCTAGGAACTGCACAGATTTTTTCTTTTTTTAGAGACAGACTCTCATTTTGTCATCCTTGGTAGACTGCTGTGGCATCACAGCTCACAGTAATCTCCAGCTCTTGGGCTTAGGCGATTCTCTTGCCTCCCGAGTAGCTGGGACTACAGGCGCCCACCACAATGCCTGGCTATGAACTGCACAGATTAACCATAAAGTGAGTTAAACAAGTCAGTAAGTATTTACTGGATGCTTAAGATGTATAAAGGCATCATGGATGATACCAAGATAGGCAAGACTCCCCATTCTCACCTTTCATCTGCATGGTATTTTACTGTTTAAATATAGCTTCACATTACCATTCAGTATTCAGATTCCTCACCTACAAGGCAGAAAGAAAAACTAAAGCTTGACAAGGTCAATCAGCTTCCACAAATCAAAAAGGCAGGTAGGAAGTAGTAAAGTCAGGCTTTGAAATCCAGGACTCTCAAATGCTGCGTCCTCTCCACTCTATTCACAAATAGTTTATGCCTGAATCATAATGTAACCAGGCATTTTCAGACAGAGTTTTACCACAAAAAAAAAAAAAAAAAAAAGAATAATTACTTCTTGGTTGCAACTATCTCACGTTTCTATACTTTTTGTATAAATATCAGTTTTACTATATGTGAATTTTTCTGCTGTTACTCATTCCTATGACAACATAAATTGCACCTTATTTATGTAGTGCATATTTTTGGTTATTATAAGTGACTGCAGATTTATAAAAAATAAAAGCAGTTGCAAGTCAAACATTAAGAAAAAATACCTAGCCTGGATCTACTTTCCCACTCTTGTATTCATCAGTTAGTAACAGTCATGAGCCACCAAGGAAGACATGGAAACCAAGCATCATTTATCCATATCATCCAGATCTATTTTTCAAGTCTCTCTGAATTTAGAATGTGCATATTGATAATCCCAAAACCAAGAATTGCTTCTTTAAAAATTTTTATAAAGCTCTGCATTTAAATTCCAAGTATAACCATTATGGAAACCAACAAGATTAAAAGAAAATACTGACTAAAATGACAAAACTAAGGTTTTTCACAACACAAATAAAAATGAAAAGACTAAAAGCAAAAAATCTTGTATTTAGAAGCCAAAAAATTTGTCCTGCTAACTTAATATCAAGAACAGGGTCACGATCACTTGTCCCCAGCTGTCTTCGCAGGCTACCTGCGGTCATACACTCTCAAGAATTTTGACACCATTAATTCCAAGTCTCAGTCCTAACAGACCAAGGCAGGGTTCTAGATTGGCACCACAGAAAGCTGCTATTTAAATAGTCAACAACCTATGACCTTCCTGGAGGCACTGAAATCTTCAACATACATATTCTGGACTACACTGTTGTGTGAGAATGCCTTTTGTTTGGCACTCTCCTTTTTAATCTAACAATATATAACACAGAAAAGGATCCCTTTTCACAAGATACAGAAAATCACTTATGCTCCTGGCATAAGAACAGTTATAAACAGACTGCTCAGAACCATGGTCAAGTGATCTATAGCACAGAGCTGAAACACTCCACGAGCCTCTGAGTGGGACCGAGGACCAGGGAGAGCTGCAGAGGGGACAGAGAAGGGAGAAGAACACAGAACAGAATCCTTTTAGTGGCAAAGTGCTACTGTGGGAAACACGGTAAACGCCAATTTATCCCAAACTGTGTAATTCAAAGCATCAGCCATTCCCTTGCCACCTACATTGCTTTTAATAGCCTACTTTAATTAAAATTTTAATTGCATATTTTAATTAAAAATACACAATCTTCTAGACCTGTTTCATTCAAAGGTCACTTTATTTAAAGTCTTTTCTATTTCAAATTACTACCAGCGTTCAGAAAACCAAACTGCTCCCTCAGGTTTAAAGGTAAATGCAACAGACTGCCATAAGTCTTGATGAGAAACTTGGTACATTAATCTAATTTTATCCAACCAAAATTAAATGAGACCCTTATCAGCATAAAAAAATAAACAAAAAGAATTCTGTATTTAGAAACAAACAAGTTATCCTACACAGTTCTCAGTACATTTCCTGGTTATAGAAACCCTATTTTTTGCTGGGCCCTGAGGATACAATGGAGATGAAAGGTTCTTTCTCATAAAGCTAACATTTTGACACGGGGAGACAAATGAATAAATTCTATAGTGTATTAGAAGAAAACAGAGTCAAGGAGTACAAAACAGCAAGGAACGAGAGTGGGGAGAAGACGGCAGGGCTTCTGTTTAAATAGAGCAGTCAAAGCTGACCTCGTCCTCAAGGTTTAACATTCCATCCCTGAATTGAAGGAAAGCACTCAGGGTCCAACAGGAAAGATGTACAAGGACTTATTCCAGCTCAAGTTCTACCACACAGGCATTACATTCTGCCATTTCTAAATCTGCCCGTCCTCCTCTGCATTTAATTCTCCTGTCCTTCTCTACCTATAGGTACTGCTACACTATCCTACTCAGACATCCCTTCCCTAAACACCTGCAAACTCCAAATCCAGCCACCGGCCGATGTCCTGTTATCCAGGTGATCTCCTAAAGACAAATCTGGCCACGCTCTGGTTTTCAAGGCTATCATCAGCTTCTTGCTTACTTTCCCTTTAGCTCAGCTTCAACTATGCCTACATACATTGCCTAAAACATACATTCAGTTCCCTTTGCCTGAATGACCCCTCTCCAACTAGCCAACTCCCACTGATCCCATGAAACGTTCTCTGGGACCATTTCCTGGCACTACATGCCCTGTCACCAATGTACACTGTTGAGTGTGCCTCCCTGGTCTTCCCACAGCCTCCTTCATTACACCTTTATCTTACTAGTTATGTAACTGAGTCCATTTGGATGCTGCCCCACAATCAGACTTTTGAGCAAGGGAGAGCCAAGAACATAGTTCCAGCGAAGACGAGCACAGATCATTAGTCCCGTATTCAGTGAAGAAATGAACAATAAACGAATGAAGGAACAGCAGCATCTGCCTTCCAGGAGCTTATGTTTAGGAGAGAGTTGCCCTTACAAACATGCTCGCCATGTTCCTACATTGTACCAGATGGACTGCTGAACATGGAGAGACAAGATGCTCAAATGTTACAATATTCACTCTTCATAAGGGAGACTCACAAGAGTTTCTTTTTTATATAGCTCATGTAAAAATTTTCATATGAAAAATTTCTACCAATACCATTAAAATGAAATCTTGTTTTTTAAAAAATGTCATCTAGAGTAATTTGATAGATTTACATAAATCTGTTTCACAAATCTGTAAGTATGAATTATGGGATGTCAGCATATAATTTTGTTGAAAGTACTTTTTCACTAATATAATTAAGTCTGCTGAGACTATTCATGTGCAAGTCAAATAAAATGCAGAGTGAATTCTGTAAAAACCTGGTAGTTGAATCAACAATAAAAGGTGACTACACTGATTGACGTGTATCTATTATTTCATTTAGAGCTGTAGTAATGTTTTATGAAATAAGAGAATAAAAGCAGCATGAATCTTTTTTAAATCCCAGAGTTTGCAGAAACAGGTCACTGTGGTCCTCTCTCTCAAGCAAGACTCCTATAACCTGAGTTTTAATAATGTAATACTTAAAAAAAGAAAAAAGATTTGCTAACTTCAAACAGCTCCTGTGTAAAACTGCACAATTTAACAACCAAAAAAAGTGCAAATAATTTGATTTGGGAAAACAAGTTTTTATTACAAGAAAACAAAGTTGTTTTGTTTTTACAGACCCCATTCCCTCATTGTAACATCCTATTTTCTTCCTCCCCCAAACACATAATAAAGTTGCAAATGTGTTGTATTTCTTCAAATGGACTTTCTGTTCTTGGGCACTGGTTCTGTGTGTCTGTTCAGACAGGCTGCGCACTGCAACTCTGGCACCAAAGCAACATGCACCAGACTTTACAAAGGAGCTTTCTTAATATCTCTGATAGACAGCAAGCCTCTTCCGGTACCACACAGCGGGGAGAAGGTTTGACAAAATCACAGAAGAACAGAGGGATGCAGTCCTCTCCAGTCACATTTTCCTCCAAATTTTAATTCCTGTCTTAGCCTGAGCCTCCTCAAATCGAGCAAGCCAGATGCTGCAGGTCCTTCCATGTAAACATTCAGCTAACTCAGGTCAAATTAAACAGGTCCTCCCTTGTTGCCCTCTAATGAGTAAGATCAAATTGTGAGCTGGAGGACTGGTGAGAGCCTATTACTACAGTCCAAACCAGCCGCCCTGAAAGCTAAGAGCATTTTTACCAGCTTCCCAAAGGATATCACCCGGGATTATCACCAAGATAGAGAATTCAACCTAGACCCTCACATAATATAGAAAACAGATGGCTCCCTCAAACTCATCTTCCACCCAAATGCGAATAAAGCCGGCCTGAGACTGAAAGGCCCCAAGGTTTCCAAATGATTTTTAGGACTTCACAAATACATGGAGATAACATACAAGAGTTTAAATTGTAACTTTTCTGCTGAAATCAAAGTAATAAATAGTAATGATTTGGTAAATACTACGTAAGCAGCCTTATTCTAGAGGAAGTGGTTAATGTCCTCTGCACCAGGGCATTTTCCTTTCAAGTTAATTTTAATGGCCATATCTGTCCCCTGATTATGCAACTAGTAGAGCTCTATTTTCCTGTAGTTCCAGTCCTAGTTATTATGAATCTGCTGGCAATGCAGCATGACCCTGCTTAAGTTGACGAAACTGTGGGTTCTTAAATATATCACATTTTCAGACAACATTAAGAACTCCCACACAATTCAGGCTTAAGCTATTGAGAACAGAAACCGCCTGTTAAGTCCTCTAAATTCTCATCAAGTACTTCACCAGATACTTAGAAGTCTTGCATCCTAGACCAGGAAGATAAGGAAAAATTATCTGAAGAGGTAAAACAAACTAATTCCTCTAGTATATACATATCTTAGGACAAGATTTATCTTGGAGCAGAAGCTTTAACTAGAAGGAAAGTGAGAAGGTGCAGCGCCTCAGCACCGCAGTGGGCCAGAGGCCAATGCATTGCTTACTGATACAGGTATCATCCAAAAGGAAGTTCAGCCCTATGTTCAAACACTGTAGCTGCCACCAGAATGAGAGCAAATGCCAAAACAAGCCAGGAGCCACAAAGTCAGACCCGACAGTTCAAAAAATTTAGGACAGCAACAACTCTGAGCTAATGCACACTCTGCTTTCATTCAAAGGTTGGGGTCTGCTGCAATGCAGTTCCTTTTCTTTGTTAATTATTTTATATATATATATTTTTTTTTAACTATTATATATATATATATATATATATTTTTTTTTTTTTGGCTGGGGCTGGGTTTTTGAACCCGCCACCTCCGGCATAGGGGGCCAGCGCCTTATACTTTTGAGCCACAGGTGCCACCACTTTCCCTTGTTAATTTTAAGTAACTTCACACAGATTTCACACACACACACACACAAGAGGGGTCATTACTTAGTGTTATGCGTGTATCCGCTTTACCTTGTGCTTCCTTAAATGGCAACAAAGTTGTTCAAGTAAATATCACTTGGTATGAGGGGCAAAAGAATTATATTCCTCAAAATACTATTGTGGTAAAGAGGGAAACCAGTTAACAACTGCGGTAGTAAAAAGGGCATCTGCTGTTGCTTGTGCTACCAGCTGGTGTCAATCTCGGGACACACACTCTTGCCTACGCGCACACACGCACAGGCACCCACAAAGACAACAGTGCTCGGTCCATCAGGAAGCAGCACAGTTTCTTGACGTGTCTTCCTCCCTGCAAGAGATCATTTTTATCTGGATATTGCAAGAAAAGAAATCGAAAGGCCCTGAGCACTATAATTAGTTCAGTGTTCTTTTGGAAATTATGTCAAAGAGTCTTGCAAACTACTATGAAGAGCTACCTGTTTTGTCCAGAAGAATGGGAAACATTAGACTATACAAATCCTATGAGGTCCATAATGATTTAAAAAAAAAAAAACCTTATTAGAGATAAAATTTTCTTTTTAAATACACTTATTTAAAAAGTATCTTTCTCACCCAAAATTTAAAGGTCCACCAGTCCAAGCCCTCCAGTGTGAAAAGGTCAGTAAATCTGTGGGAGAAAGCCTTTCCCACTGCCCCATAAATGCTGATGCTTAGCTGCAAGGAAGTAAAGGGCACTGTTACCTAAATAAACTATCAAGCAACTTATAACCCTTACATGACATACGTCATATCTACTATAATTCTCACAATAAAGTTTAACTGTAGCTACAATCGAACCCATTTTACAGATATAAATTTGGAGGTTCAGAGAGTTTAATTAACTTGCTTAAAAGCACATAGCTAACTGGCAAATGGCAGTTAGATTTCAAAGCCAGGAACGACCTTCCCAAACTCCGTCTTTCCAGAGTACACATCATTGCCTTCGGCCAAATGTGAAATTCCTTTGAGGCAAGATCCTGTGCATCTAACTAGAATATTTATAATATCCAAACATACCTGTAGGTTTTTTTTTCTTATTCTTTACCCTGAAATCAATTGACTAGAACTTCACAGTTCTTTCTTAACCCAAGAGACTATGTATAAAGAAAAAAAAAAGAAAGAAAGCTGATAAAAAAGGTTATTCTGTAGATGCATGAAACACTTCAGTCCTCAAAACAAAACCCATCATTACAAAACAGATAGATGAGATATCATATCTGCATTATAAAAAGATTCATTTAAAATGGGCCTTGATTTACATACTCCTTTTCTAGAAACTCAGAAAGCAATTCTTATGGCTAAAGCCAAACATATTTGCTACTGCCAAAACTGTCTCCCACACAAGACACTTCTCTCAGCAGATTGCATTAAAATGCTTTCACATAAGCATAGTATAGTTTCCTTGCTGTAGAAAAGAAGGTGGGATCAATACCACATGGTCTCTGCCCTCTTAAGATGCCCCCAAATTTCAAGCCCCATAATAACCAAGGTAGATCCAGTCACCTAACGAACACAAAACACATGAGGTTATTCCCTGGAGTTTCACGTTTAACCAGGACCAACATGAAAAAGAGAAATCTTTAAGTGTGTCAAAACAAGAGATGAAATTCCGGGACTTCTTGGCAGAGAAATTAAGGAAACAGGCACATAGAGAAGAACGAATTTGTGGGTAAGTACAAAGGAGACAGTCAGGCCCACGGCACACTGAGCAATAAAGTGGTCTGTGTAGAGGTAAGAAAGACCTTTCCCCAGGGAGCGGGGATGGCCCCAGCAGAGAAGTGCAATGAGGCAAGAGATCAAGAGCTACCAGAAAGCCTGGGAACAGCAGCCCTGGTGCCCTGGCACAATCACTGGGAAGATGCAGCTCTAGGATCAAGAAGAACTAAAAAACAAAAAGAAAACCTTAAAAACCTTCCAAACAATAAAGATTAAAGGATAAAAATCACAACTTCTTTCATAAACCACCTTGATCTTAAATGGCTGAGCTGCCATCTGAAGAAACCCCAGCCCACATCTTCTATTCCAAGGCACACAAAACCATCGGCTCATGCTACCCTTTACTGAGCCTCTGCCAGCTTGGCTTACAGTGAACATGACTAATTCTATTAACACAAGCCACCTGTTCCCCAAAATGAACTTTTGGGCCAGGTACCCTTCTTTCCTTCAGTGGGCCTTCTAGAGTAAGGACCAAAATCAAAAACTTGGCTCCACGCCGTAGCTCAGTGGTTAGGGAGCTGGTCAAATACATCAAGGCAGACGGGTTCAAACCAGACCCATGCCTGCTAAACAACAATGACAACTGCAACAAAAAAGTAGCCAGGCGTTGTGGTAGGCTTCTGTAGTCCCAGCTACTCAGGAAGCTGAGGCAAAAGAATCACTTAAGCCCAAGAGTTTGAGGTTGCTGTGAGCTGTGACGCCACAGCACTCAACTGAGGGCAACATAGTAAGTCTCAAAAAAAAAAAAAAAAAAAATTGAAAACTATGGCAATCCTTCACACCACAGGAGGATCTACTCACTGGCATAGTAACTTTTTACCTTCAGAAGAATAACAACAGGGCAAAAAATATTTTAAGCCAAAGATTACCATCCAGAGATTAATACAACACAACAACCCTGAAGCCTTGCAAATTTTCTTTTACTCTATAGCTAAACAGGTGTGAATAACCCAAACCACCAAAAAGCCAACCTAAGATTACTGCCCTGGGAAGACATAGTTTTCTGATGCCTCCTTTATATATAGCTGTAAAAATGCATACCTGAATCCTTTTGTTAAGCTGATGAATGGACAGCACACATTAATAACTACCCTAAGTGGACAGAAACTACCACAAACTTTAGTCTGACATTCTATGCAGCAAGAGTAGGCTTATACATTCCTTCTGAATGCACCCACCTCCCTAAGTCCTTCCTACACGATACATATCATGTTAAAAAAAAGGGGGGGGGGGGATGACTGGATCATGACAAAGGGATGGGTAAAAAAAGAAAGAAAGAAAGTCATTTTACCACTAGGACATTTCACTGGAATGTTTATAAGCAGATCAATTCACAATTGCAAAGATGTGGAAACTACCTAACTGCCCTCCAACACATGAATGGATTAATAAACTGTGATGTATGTACACCATAGAATACCATGCAGCCATACCAGATGAAGATTTGTATCTCTTATAACAACCTGGATGGATTTGGAGAACACTCTCCTAAGAAAAGTTATCACAAGAATGGAAAACAAGCATCACAAGTGCTCAATACTAAATCGACACTAGAAGATTAACAACTAATGTTCACTTGAGAGAAAAACTCAATTAAATTTAAATAGGGTAGGGAAGGAGAGGGTTCGCAAGTTCCCACCCAAAGAAAACAATGCATTTACAGCACACTTCCTGGGTGAAGGCAGACAACTCCGACTCCCGGCTTCACCTTACAAATGCAAACAATGTGACCTAATCACGTGTATTCTCACATTAATCTGAAATAAATAAATAAAAATTTAAAAAGAAGGATGGGTAGCCTCCCATGATCAGAAGAAGGTTTCAGTAAAGTAAAAACATATGATTTCCCCATGTCTGTATTTTTCCTAAAGTGTCTGCTATAAAGTGGTATGTACAAGGTTTCCACCTGGGAACAATTGTCTACTTTAGTTGATTTTGCTTCTAAAGGGAAGGGAATTAAATTAGTGATATTTTTAGCAAGGACAAAGGAGTAAATTTCCAAAGGACATCCATTGTCCCCAGTTGACACAAAGATTAGGTATAAATAACATGTGATTTTCCTTCCCTTTGTACAGTACATTTTGCTTAGTTTATGCTTAATAAAGAAAGGCAGTTACATTTTCAAGAGGTTATAAAGGGCCTGGCACCTTGGCACCTGAGGCTGATTATTTGAGGCCAGGAGTTTGAGACCACCCTGGGCAAGAGAAAAACCTCAGTCTCTACAAAAAAAAAAAACACCCTCAGGAAAATCAGCTGGGCATGGTGATGCACACCTGAAGTCTCAGCTATTTAGGAGGCTGACGCCTGACGATCACCAGAGCCCAGGAGTTTGACATTGCAGTAAGCAGTGACACCACCACTGCACTCTAGCCTGGTGATAGAGTGAAAATCTGCTTCAAAAAAGAGGTAGGGGTGGGGATGGGGGTATAAGGAAGATTTTTTTCCTACTTCCCATAAATTTTAAAAGTCACACAAAAGCAGCAGAAATCCCCAAACAGACCAGATCGGGAAGGTTAAGGTGTAAACACCAAGTTTAAAAGAAGCCTACTTACATAGTGTAGACAGACACAGCTACAACAACTTCAAGAAAGCCCTCCCTTCAGCAGTAAAGGGGAAAGAATCTCAAAGGAACACAGTCCACAGAAGAAGCAGAGATGCGTGTGGGTAAAGTTATAAATGCTATAGGTGAGGTGGGAACCATGGCTATAGATTAAGTCAAAGAGGTACCCTCACGAAAATAAATATCCAATTTGCTTTTGCTAAGGGACACCTTGTTACAGCAGACCACTCTTTGAGACCACAGGGCAACCTGCCCACCAATAAACAGATGGCTTCTAAAGAGAAATACAAAATGCTGCCGATCCTACAATTGCTACATTTCTATCACACAGAAGCATTTCTTACCAAATCACTTCATTTAAAAGTTGAAAAGATTAGCTATTGAAATTGTCCAAATTTAAAATTCACATAGACACTCTGATGAAAAAGCAAACACTTAAAAAGAATTCTGCCTAGACAATCACTCATTAGGACACAAAAGTAGCATGACCCTCTCCAAATTCCCATCAAGGTCAACAAACAACCATCCCACCTTACTAGTGAAGCAGAGGCTTGTCTTTTACCACCGAATGAAGAGTTATTAAAAATGCAATGTTTAAATCATATACTCAGCAACTTAGCCCACCTGACCATTGCTACTAATTCTGAATACATCTTTCCCATGAAATCAGAAAGAAACTAAACACAAAAAATAATCTGTTTAGCTTATTAGCATATTATCATCTCAAATACCCATGAATCTACAGTAGAGAGGAGGGTAAAAATGATCTTACTGAAAAACACCTCAATTTCAATTCATCTTAAAAACTTTACATATGATGTCTTTTTTTCTTCTGCCATTTCTTAAGTTACTCGATTTACTTATTCACATATCTAAGGCTCACTCTTGGGGAAGGCGCTGTGTTTTTATGGCACCAGATTAAACATTATGAAGGACCATCTGATGTGGGAAGTAACTTCTATACACAGAGCTTCTCAGCTATTTGGGCCACATTACATGGCTACTTTGCAAACATATTTCAAGAGTCGGGAAAAGACAAGTGGATCCATCTTGATACCACAAAGCACCCCTAAAGAAAAGGGGCTGAAGTTTAAGGCCTCCTGCTATCCAGCCTCATGACCTTGAGACCTAAATCTGTTAAATAATTACCTCATCTCTGGAAAACTGGACTAATGGTGAGCTCTCCACAACGCTCACACGCTCACACGCTTACACGTTGATTCCACCATCTCTACCTTAACCTTGTAAGTTTCACACATAACACTCAGACCTGTGTGTTACCATCAGTCTGGTTAAAGAGCTTCCCAAGCTGTAATGCTTGGTATTCAATTACAGGCACATCACTCAAAGAAATGAAGACTGCACTAAATGCCAGGTCTTTCTGCTCATTCCAATATGCTGTAGCCTTTAGTGTCAAGGAGTTTGCCTGTCTTTTGGCTGACAACTTCTTCCTTGCTATTTGTATGGAAGGGACCAAAGAGTTACATATTATAAACTCATCTTTTTTATTTGGGGGAAAACTTGAACTATCTTACCTGCACTTCCAGGTGTCACTTACTAATCAAGCCCTATTCCCAGATATAATACAACCTATGATTTAAGTGCTTGTTCCCCTATTTGACACCAATGTAATTAAGGGTGTTCTGCAATATTTATGCTTCAATTTCTAAACTTCCTTTCATCACGCAAGAATATTTTCTAGCAAGAAAACACACATGCATTAAAATGAATCTTCTTAAAACAAAAGCCTATTACACTACTTTTGGGTTCTATTATCTTCTCCCTTTCCCCCCCCAAAATTACATCCAATACTAGCATCAAAGGACACAGAATTTTCAGTGCTTAGAAAGCTAGCTCATATCCACAGTTGTGACTTGTGTACGTGTAAAAACTTCAGATACCTCCGTTCCTCCAAAACTCACATAAAGTGACTGCTTCCAAACAGTATTCTTTTAAGGAAGGAAAAATACATATTTTTCTTAAGCCTCCAGAATATGAAATAGTGTGTTAAACATATATTTAAAAGATTCAATTAACTGTTCTATGCTACTTATCCATCTTAATGTTACCTCTTTACTCTTACAAAATTGAAATTAAAACAGAATTTCTCTTTCTTAGCAATTTTAAGACTTCGGGCTGAATATCCAGAAACAAACTAAAGGTTAATCACAGCATAATTGTCTCAGTTATCAAACTTTATGAAATGACTGTCCTTAGTCAAATTTTAAATCGTATCACTAAAACCTAAGTATGTCTCAGTCTCGACTGCTGCCCCCCCCAATCTTGATCCCATTATTCCCTACAAGACTAACTTGCTTCTTCATTTGCATTTTCTGTCATTTTCATTTAGGATCTTTTTTCAAAAAATAAAGAAAAATTTCCAAAGAAATACAAATCAAATGATCAGAACCTGTCATAGACTTTTACAATCTCCAAAGGAAGTTGGTTTTCTGAATGCACACTCTATAGCCTAATTAAGGTGTCATACAAAGATTTTCTGTATCACCTTCTAAAACCTGGTGATATTCTAACTAGATTATCTCCCTGCTCCCCCTATCACCATATTTAAGCCTACCTGAACAGATAACCCTTTCTGATGCTTTAAAACTTACATAAGTATCTGCATAGATTGTGAAGTAAAACAAAACTGTTTTTTATGTAAAAAAAAAAAATTACACTTAGGATTCTACATCAATGACTTGTTAGGAATCAGCATACTGTAAATAAAGATAAAACTAGACTTTACTATCTTCAAAGAGACGTGAAGACATTACCAAATTGGTAATGACAATGTACAGGACTGACCCCATGGGACACACAAATTTAATGTCTCTAAACATACATATGTCCCCACATGGCCGGATATGAAAAGGTTTTAATTAAATGGCCACTAAATAGGCAGAGGTCATTTGCCAGCAAGTCTTTTTTTTTTTTTTTTTTTTAAAAACAAGATCCATGGCTCTTGGCTACCAAAAAGAAAGTGTGCCACGAAACATTACTGACTTCCAAAGATTAAAAGGTAGAGATGAAACGCCCAAAATGACCTGCTACATGATCACAGAGAACACCATTGCTGCTGGGCATTCTCAGCCGTTCCTTAGGCTATTCCTGTTCACACTCAACCAACAAAGTAGTAACCAGAAAACATAACCAAAAAGGGGAAAGTCGCAACAGGTTGAGAGAAAATATCAATATAGTCACTGCAATTATTCCTATCTTTGCATAATTATATCAAATTTTGGTTTCCCCCAATACTAACAATTTGAAGCAAATAGGAGTCAATGGTTTGAAAGATACTGGCAAGAGATTTTATCTATAAATATGTAGATATGTACACACCTCTCAAAACAGACACAAAAGTCCTTACCAATAGCCATGACAAGTTCAAAACGAGTTTGTAAGCAATTACAGAAGTTATCCTCCTACAGGTCGAAGTGAGTTCAACAAAAATTAGTAAGCTCACTTTTGGGTGTGCTGAAAAGTAAATAATGATAGAACGAGAAATATGAATTACATTAAATTTGTTTCACTGAAGTTCTAAATTCTAAGTGTTAAAAAGTGACTCTAACTAGCAGAGGCACAGAGGATTTATTAGAATGAAGAGGGTTGGGAACCAGGCTCCTGGGACTTTGGAAATAGGAAGCAAAACCAGTACTTCAGAACATCCAGGTTCTGTCGCCATCTCATCCTCCTGTCACTGAAGTTCCAAATCAACTGGAGGGAGGAGGGTCAGGGACATGCAAAAACAAACTGTCTCCCTCCCCCCCCCCCCCCAGCTGGTATGCAAGTGTTTAAGAGCCTAGTTCTGGAAGGAAATGCCTACTTGACTTTCCCTGGATCCCTATAGGCACTTTGCCTACACCGAGGAAGGGACAGGGAGGACCTGCCACATTGGCTTCTGGAATTAGCCTCCTACCAGCTATATACTAGGAAAGGGGGTTCATCAATATGGAAGAGTCTTAATGAAATAAAAGAGATAATTTTCTCATGGAGCATGAGGGTCCATAGAAATCTTTCCATATAAACAGGAGGAAAAAAGCCTCTCATTTTTGTTCAAGTAAATGATTACGTCAAATATTAACCATCAGATGGAGTAATCAACAAATCACTAGAGGACCAGACCATCCTGTCAAAAAACAAATATCTTATCTCAAAAAACAAATATCAGTTTAGAAAATTCTGCTTCTCCTTCCACAGTGTGACCCTCCACTACCTTCTCACCCTTGCCATGAGCTGCCACTACCAGAAGTTACACTAGCAGAGTATGGTAGTGCCCCCTTCTCCTTGAGGATTATGTTCCAAGGCCCCCAGCTGATGTCTGAAACTGTGGTTGGTACCCGACCCTACATATGCTATTTTTGGCCTGCTAACCAAGATTGCTGCACCAAGCGACTAGTGGGTGGAGCAGAGCATGGACCACATGGATAGGCTGCTGGATAAAGCAACAATTCTCATCCCAGATGGAAAGGCAAGGGATTTCATCACACTCCCCCCGGAAGGGTGCACCCTTTAAAACTTATGAGTTGTTAATATTTCTGAAATTTTTCATTTGTTATTTTCCGACTACAGTTGACCATGATCCACCATGAAAGTGTGACCTCAAACATGGGGGAACAGCATGACTTAGGCCTCTCCGACACCATTGCCACTTAAAATCAAGAAACCAACACTGGCTGACATTCTCTGCCATAACCGAAAATCTTAGACAAAGCCTGCCAAACAGCTGATTGAGTTTGGGCCATCTCCACTTCCAATACCAGAAATGATCTTAAAGCTCCAGAAGCAGATCCTCCTCATCCCAGTGAGGTGTGTGGAAGCTCTCTCACAAAAATAGGTGCAAAATTAGCAACGGGGGAAAAGAAAAGTCTATGGTGAAGCTTGAATTAAGCCTGTTAACCATTAAGACATGATACCCTTTTTTATTATTTTAAACTCCTGCAATCCATGAGGAGATTTCTGCGGAACTGCAATTGTGGAACACTGTGGAACTGCAATTGTCAATAGCCAACATTTGAAAATAAATACAGTGGCTAAGTATGGAATGATGTTCCTGCAGCCAGCAGGCATTTGGCTAATGCTAACAGAGAAGGCAGGAGGCCAAGATATAGACCTGAAATTTAGGTCCACTCAGTAACAGAGAATCTGAAATGATGCAAAGGCAGAAATAGGCCACAGACCACCTGCCTCAAAATTCAACAACATCAGCATCTGTTTCCCAAAGGTGCCTCCGGAAGATGTTTAAGCTTTAACTGCAATAATTGTTTCAGGAATCTTCTAAAGAAAAAAGAAAAGAAAAAAAAAAAAAATGGCTCTGCCCTGTGTGTGGGTTGGTTTGTTTGGTTGGTAGGCTGTCTGCTATTTTGATAGGGGTTTTCTTTGAGGGGTGGATGGAAATATTGCTAGGAAAAGGGGAAAAACAATAGAAGAAGTAAAACTGCAGAAAGGAATCTCTGCTTTTCCCTCTGTGACGCCTCCTAAGGAATGGCTTTGTGCCCCATTCCCTCCCTGGGGGGGGGGGGAGGGCTCAGCAGAGAGCTGCATGAGAGAGAAGTCTGGGGGCGCTGCTCACTGTGTCCTGTGCTCCAGGCCCCCACACAGATGTTCATCCCTGGATGCTCTGACTCTCTGAGAGAAGAGAAAGAAGGAAACTGTGACGGCAGAGTACACCACTGTGGAACAACACTACTTGGGCTCTTCCTTCTGAATGCACTGTACACATGACTACCTCTTCCTCCTGGGGCCCTGCCATAGGCACTGAGTGATAGAGACTGGAGACGACTCTGAAAAAAAAAAAATAGAGCAAGCATGAAGCACACTGACAACCGCAAAGGAGCAAGGTGGAGTCCTTATAGAAGTCAGCAATCTGACAAACTATTTCACTAATTCAATATTTTAACTGGGAACTCCTTTTTATGGGGAAAGTGGGAAGAACTATGTTTGAAGATAAAAAAATTTATTTCTAGGGGAGGAATTGATCCCTAAAGCCATATGGAGATAAAGGAATATAAAATAAATAAAAGATTCTACTGCCTAAGGGGGAGTTGACTAGTATCTCCTGAAATAATTAACTTTTTAAGTACTTTGGTATATCAAATGTTATTCGATTTCACTTATACGAATTACCTAGAATAGGCAAATTCAGAGGCAACTTACGATGGCTACCAAGGCTGGGGACAGGAACGTTATACCCATTAAAGTTCAGTGGGTCTAAAGTTTCTGTTTGAGTTGAGGAAAAATATAATGCTGATGGTTGTACAGCATTGTGAATGTCACTGAACTGTATGCTTAAAAATGGTTGAAATTTAAGTTTTATGCTATATTCTTCCTTAATAAAATATTTTTCAAGTTTAGTATGAATCAGTGTGATGTTATGTGTGCACCAGCAGTGTAATTTTAATTCTAAGGGTAGTTATCTAACATGCTATCAGGAATGCAATCCAGGGGTGGTTAACTGGCATAATTGGCCCTAGAAACACAAAAACCAAGAAACATAAAATCTACGCAAATGAAAACAAATGAAGCCCTCCCAGCAAAACCAATAATCTGAGCAGGCTGAAACGTGCATGGGTAAATCAGAAAGGATAATGTTGACTGCATTTTTTGGAAGTGAAATAAGGACCATAATACAGCCTGTTTCAAAACTTTCATAGTGACCTGTGTAGCAACATTTGATACCATGCCTAAGATTCTATATTTTATCTGATCAAATATCTTGTGTACTTTCTCTTTTCCTTCCAGCTCTATTGAAGCACGATTGACAAATAGAAGCTGTATATTTAAGTTTACAATGAGATGTTTTGATATGCATATACATTGTGAAATGATCAATCAAGCTAATTACAAATCTATCCCCTCACATGGTCACTTTTAGTGTGTGCATATATGTGTGTTGAGAACAGGTAGGGCCAAAATCCAAAACTGACTAGGTAAGCCTACCTACTATTCATATCTAAATCAACAACCAATTCTCTGCTAATTTGCAAAAAGAATACCAAACAGGATCTGGGTCTATAAGCTAATTATTTGTTAATTAGTGTAATGAGTGTCAGAAATGGGGTCTTATCGGTAAAATTAAAGATATTCAAGATACGCAGATGAGCTAAATTAGTTTAGTGACAGCAGTGAGCACAGCACAAATAGGGTACAAGAATCTAAGGTGCCTTAATCCAAGGTAGTTCTACCCTTCAGATAGAACCCCTAAATATTAAATGGTTCTGGGTTAATCCCACCTTTGGGATATTGTCAGCCTCAGGTGAACATTTCCTATAAAGTGAGCTCAAATCGCCTAAAAAAGAACAGAGAACTGGGACTTTATCAAGCTTTCGGAGCAGTTTTGTCAGTCACTTTAAACTCACTAGCTAGGTGTCCATATGCCAGGCAAGATCTGGTCTGAGACCTGCTTTCTTTAAAACCTGTGGAGTCCCTGAGCCTCACCCCTTTGGTGCCTACAACTAGCTATCCAAAATTACTATATAGTTGTACATTATACACTAAACTAGCAGATCCGTCTGCAATGTCACCCCTTAAAAAGGAGGGGAAGAATTCTTTCTGTTGCCCAGCTCTAAAAGCCAGAAAATATTAGACACGTTTCCTTACACTGAATTAAAATCTCCACTACATTAAAGAAAGCTAACTAACACCAGAGGACTGCACGTTCCCCTTTAAATAACATATCAGGTTTAGCTCTAGAGCTGCAGATATAACTGAATGTTACCACATCTTCTTGCAAAGGTTCCCGATTTCCAACACTAACTTAAAAAAATGTAAGGAAGCCAGCTGTGATGGCTCACGCCTGTAAACCTAGCACTCTGGGAGGCCGAGGAAGGTGGATTGCCTGAGCTCACAGTTCGAGACCAGCCTGAGCAAATACAAGACCTCATCTCTAAAAAATAGCTGGGCATTGTGGCAGGCACCTGTAGTCCCAGAGACTCAGGAGGCTGAGACAAGAGAATTGCTTGAGCTCATGAATTTGAGGTTGCTGTAAGCTATAGCACCACATCACTCTATGGAGAGCAAAAAGAAAAAAAAAGTAATGATATAAAACAGTAACAAACCAGTATTGCCAATTCTCTCTTCTAAGACTACTGTAACATTAATACAAGGACTTACCACTGAAAAAAGGCCCAGAAATATTAAGGATGTAGAAGTCTAAAAACAAACCTGGTTTACTATCTTAAGACCTAAAGATATTAGATCTCAATTCATTCTGCCTGAGAAAATAATATGCTGTCTCTATACCTGGCAAAACCACTTGGCAGTTATTTAATAGCTAACCTAAGACTCAGGCTCACAAAAGAAAAAAGGCACAGAATTTTAGAGATAAGACTTCGAGAAATCATTTAGAAGAGCGCTTTTATTTTATATTTGAAGAGACGTGAATTGATTTAATACACCACCACCAACTTAGATATTTATTTGAAACTAGACTAACAGCAAACTACAATTCATTTCAGTGACCTGAATAAAGCTCTCACGGACTAGTACCATGTTAGGAAAAATCAAGACGACAGTACCTTGGAGACCACTGTGTTAACGATGAATGACTCCTTAAGACTGGATTTAAAGCATCGAAATGTGAGGAAATAAGGCTGTTCTCTCAGGCTCCAGTGACCTTGAAAGTAAGCAAGGATCCTGGTTTGCCTGATTACAGGCAGCTATTCCTTCCTCAAACCTTACTCTAAAAGGAGGATTTCGCTGTCTAAGGATCAAGACCAAAGATCAAACAAGTTGTGAAGCGTTAAAGGCATCACCGCATCTACTCTACAAGGTAATAAATAATCCAGTCTATCATCTTTCACCAAGCAATGCAAATTTTACTTGAGCTGGAGACAGAGAGTGAGGGGGTAGATACAGGACTTGTAAGCCATATACGCTCTCCCTTCAAAATCAAAGCATTATGTACAAAACAGAGTTCCAACGAAAAGTACAATGATGAGAAAAGAACTCATTAAGAGCTAAAAATAAATTCTAATTCACAATATGCATAAGGATTTAACAAAAAAAGGAAAACAAGATGTAAAATTGCATCTGCTAAGTTAACCATGCCCTCATGGAAATCACCCCCCACACACACATACAAACTGAAATCTGTAAAATCTGTGATGACTGAATGAAGCAATGCTTTAAATGTTTTCAATGAATATTTCAAAAGAAAAGAAAACAAAGGGGTAGCAATTTTTTTCTAAGTCCTCTGATCTGCTAACATTACAAGCATACTCAACAACTGAAAACACAGGTCTCTGTATTCCTCCACTTGACCATTTATTTGATGAAATGAGAATATTTAGTAATAGTATTTGCAATTTTTATTAAAGGAATATTCATCTTAAGAAAGAACATGTCAATAAAGGTAAAAATAAGCCACAGTTAGTTTTCATCTAACCAATACTTCACGGCTCAATTTAACAACTTGGTGACCTTCCAGGCCAATAATGGTCCATTGGGGAAGCTCAGCTGAAAGTACCTTCATATTTTAAGTCAAGCTAATTCATTATGAATAATATTCACACAATACCTCATAGAGCAATAACTCCACACTCCAGTGCTCTAGTTCATAAAGGTTGGTGTAATATCATTAATCATCTTTCTGGGCTCCCAAGTCCTTCCTATTCTTACTTTGTTCCACCCTTAGAAAACCAAATATGTTGATCAAACCACCTAGAAAGCAAAGGATAGAGAACTAGCTTTGTATTCTTCCCACATCAGAAAGAATTCTAGGACAACAGATCTATTTGAAGATATGTATCAAAAATTGGTTTACTCCCCAAAAATAAAAATCTGCAACCATCATGCAACTGAATGATCATTAACTGTGAAGAGGAGGATAGGAAAGACAGAGTACCTTGAGGTATGCAAGGTACTTTATGGAAAACTGAAGATCAGAGTCAAATAGCTCATGTAAAGCCACAACACAAGATTTGAACCCAAATATAACAATATTCTTTCTAGGCTAAAACCTCTAAAACTAGAGTTCATTAGGGGTCAATCCCTAGCAGAAGAGGCAGCAACAGACATTTTATTTCAATGTTCATAATCCCAAGCTAAGTAAATAAACGCTGAATTGCACGTAGGAGTCTGGTAAATCCTATTACCATGGAATTCATCCACTTCACATATGAGCTCTTGTAAACACCCCTCGGAGACTGCCACCTTGCTTTTTTCCTTGCAGAAGGTGTAAGGTATTAAATAGGAAACTTTGATCTAATTTAGAACAATATGGAAGGACCTCCTAATTGGCTGAAGATGGTGTATGCAGTAGAGATCACTGAGTGGTCAGATCCCCCCCAAAATAGTTTTGGCTGAGATCTGTCCTTAACAATAGCTAGAAGAGCTGCCAATGCTGCTTTGTGGCTTAAAGGCCCTGGAAACTATCTGATTATATTTGCCATGATCAATAAAAAAGGAGCATCCACTGGTGTCAAAATACTAGCATTCCAAAACTTTAAAGAGCAAAAACAAATACCATAAGGAGTAAAGCATGCTAATTAAGCTGCTGTGTAGACCTGACAAATCAAATGACACTTCCAAGTAAAATGCCAGGAAATATCTGTGAAAGTTGACCTTTTGAGTTGGAAAGGCACACTCTGAGGCTTTCTGCAGCTCTCAAAATTCAGTGTATTCAGCTGAAAGTCAATTAACTTAGAACACGCTCAAAAGAAGCTGGCAAATTCTGAAGCACAGCTTTGGCTTCAATGATCAACTATTCTGTTCAGGAATATTTAAAAGGAAATGATCCAATAGGTACCAAATAAAATCAACAAAGGCTGGTGCTAAAGCAATGTAATAGATAAGGTTGTGAAATAGAATAGCAACTGTCAAAAATAGGCTGATTTTGTATTATATCATAAAAAAGGGAGAGAAAGAGAAGTCTTTTTTATACCTGAGAAGAAACAGAATTTCTACATTCTATAGTTTACAAAAGGAAGAAGCCAGAGGTCCTGTATTAGAATATAATTGTTCTTTACCATCTCTCATTTTAGTCTACCATCTTCTTTCTCATCTAGATTTTCCATCATTACCTTGACAGCCATTTAATAATAAATCGAGAATTTATTATTAAATGGCTGGTTTCTATTGTATACCAATCTCCTGGTGCAAAAGTAAACAAGAACTACCAAAAAGAAAAGGTCTGGAAAACGAACAACACACATGCAACATCATATCTTGTTGTACTGTGAGGAAGGATATCCTTTCAACTGTATTGTTACTTTCTATGAATTCCAATAGATTAATAACGTTTGCATTTTCTATCAAACTAACAAAAGGATACAATGAAAGGCACTCAAGACTACATTCCTTCTCTCCTGGTGAGACAAATACAGTGATTTTACACGTTCTAGTGACAAGGGCCATAAAAGCACAACATCGAAACTCTTAAGCTTCATTTATACCATAAGTCAATACTACTCTCCCCATAGTCTAAAAAAGTTGTCAGAAAACGGCATAGCTGGCTTCTGAAAGTTGTATACACTTAACATTTTTTCTAAAGGAATAAAATACAGAGTAACAAATAATCAACATCAGGGAATTGGGAAAATAAATCCAGGTGATGAACAAATTAATCAGAATGGTTGTGATGCTCGCTTTGGCGGTGCGCATACTAGAATTGGAACAATACAAAGATTAGCATGGCCCCCGTGCAAGGATGACACGCAAATTCGTAAATCGTTCCATATTAAAAAAAAAAAGAATGGTCTGTTTCAAACTTTTCTGTATCCTTACAATAGATGTTTTCTCTTCCCAACAGCTAACCACTGAGGGTCTTATTACCACAGGTCATCCGAAGCAGCAGCTTTTCAGTTTAAGGTTGTCAATTTGGGAGTCTGCTTATTTCATGGCAAAGAGGTCCGGAACATGCTACCCTCAAATATTCCACTTTGGCTGAAGTATTATTGTAAACTGAAAGCAAAGGAGAAACAACAGACCCAAGAGTTCTTCACCCTCCTCTTTTCTGCTTTAAAAGCAGAGAATAACCTTCCCATGTGAAGTGTCCCCCATCCTATACCAGTAAGAGGGCTGTGACTGTTACCACCAGAGTGGACGAGCCTGCATAAACACACCTTGATGAAATAAGCCTTACCTGTCATTAGTTTCCTAAGTTCATTTCCTAGCCACTACCCCACAATCGATGGTCCCTGAAATCCAAACCTTTCCTGTTAAAATGGTATACAAACCCCAAAGTCTAACCACTGCTTTCGGTTTCACTTTTCTGTCATCTCCCAAACATGTAAAATATTAATAAAAATTAAGCGTTTTATCCAATTAATTTGCAGGTTGCCAACCAATAAGCATAAAAGGGTGAGGAAGTATTTCCTGCAACAATGGTAAGGAACTGTACTGTACTGTCGTGTACTTAATTTCTTAAATTTTGTAAATTTCTAGTTCTATCATTCTGAAATCTTTCATCTAAAAGTAAATATGACATTGAAAATTGTTCTACAAAAATATTTAGGTTCAAATGAAAAATGAACATCGAAGAATAAGTTTTAAAGTCATAAATTTGAAGCCTTCCTCCAAAACTGTATAAGCTTCCACAGAAAATTGACTTATTAGCCACACCTTTGGGCAAAGATATATAATGAAAAAAAATTAGACTTAAGAATGTATTAATAAAGATGCAAATAAAGTTTTTCCTTTTATTTTACCTTTTATCTCTTACAGAAGTTTCAAAAAATGCATCAAGGATTCCACAACCTATAGACAGATTTTATTTTACATAAATTTGGTCACTAAAATACATACTGTATTCCACAGTTAACATACTAAGGACCACCAAGCATTTAACCCTGTGCAGTCAAGTTATCTCCAGAGTGGAAACACACACAGCCCGTCATCTGTCACCTTTCTAATTAAATAGCACACAGAGGCTGCAAAGTGAGGTGTTTATCAGGTTACCACCCACATGCCCAACCACCCTGCTGTCTTCAAATACTTGTCTGCAGGAATCAGAATTATTGATCTCCTGACACTATGGACCACTATCTAACCAGCTATTGTAAGGTTGTAACTGACATACAGGATCACATTTTCAAATTAATGTTCATCAAAACAGCCTTGTATTTACTATGACTGACTGGATTCAACATAGGAAATAAATGCTACTAAATTTGAAGGTATGCATTAAGACTAATAAAATACCACTTATCTGTTTCAATCTTGAGGGATCAAAGTTGTATTTGTTTTATGCAGAAAGAATCCTACACCATTAAAACAAAGTTTGAAAATCTATTCGGACAGAATAAACAAGGATCAAAACTAGCTTTAAATTCTCAGGAAACAAGAGATCATGGGTAAACCTAGCTAAGAATTCCAACATATAAAAAAGATTTTACTGTATTAGCCTTATATAGTAGGTGGGGGAGAGAAACCTTCCATACTGCACAAGGTACTATCTATTCAGAGATAATCAACAACTTCTTAGGGCCCCCCCCTGGAGTTTTTATTCGTCTGTTCTGGGTTTTGTTTTTTCCTTTTGTCTGAAAGCTTCCGGTTGGCAGCTGGGGGGTCAGCAAACGACCCACTCAAACAATTCACAGAGTAAAAGGAAAGCACCATCACATCAAGATAAAACAAGCAACACTCACTACCTGGGGTCTTCAGCTAAACTATACTTTCTCTAGCTCTTCTTTAAGAAGAAAGGAAAAATAACACTGAAAGAATAACTTACCCTGCTGGGTTTTTTTTTATAATTTTATTGAATCATAATTGTGTACATTGGTGCCATCATAGGGCACAATGTGCTTCATATACAATCAGAAATATTTTGATCGTACTGATTACCCTGCAGTTTTGAAAAAATTACACTCACTCACTTTTAGGAACACATTGGGAGTCAGTAAAGAAAACAATCTAGTAATTTTTCAACGCAACATCTTTAGTCCTGAACCCCAGGAATTAATTTATCAGAGGCCAATGCTGAGGACAGGGCAGCATTTGAAACTTGCCAATTAGGCACTGCAGTTGTAACACCTCTCCCTGTCACTCCAAAGACAGAATTCAGGTACACATGAAAGACACCTATTCTATCTCCCCGCGAAATCTTCATGAAAAAACACAGATCTCTCCTGGGAACCACAACATTCTAGGCCACACTTACACAGTTTTTGATTCAGCAGATCTGGACAGGGCCCAGGAACCTGCATTCCTACCAAATCCACAACTGCATCCTAGTGACACCAGGCTTTAAGAAATGCTACGTGGCAAGAATAGAAGAACAAACACAACGTGTACTCAATACTAAATGGGATCAACACTTAATTGCTCATATGGAAGTAAAATTCCACAGAAACCCAGGAGGTGGAAGCGGGGAGAAGAGGCAGGGTAAGTTCACACCTAACTGGCCTAATGCACACATTCTAAGTGAAGGGCACACTCAAAGCTTTTACTTAAAACATACAAAAGCAAATGTACACACCAAAATGTGTGCACCGTGTGATACTCTGAAACAATAATAACAATAATAATAATAATGAGATATGTGATTTTCAAAACTTCTTGGGCTTCAAAATCACCTGGAGAACTCTCTGTCAACACATTCCCAAGGTCTGAGGAATCTGTATTTTTTAAAAAATCCCTCAGATGCCAGATTTGGGAACCACTGGGCTAGAATATACAAGTCAAAACCATGTTTGTAGAGAAGTGTGGTTGTTCTTCATCATTTTGTGTGTTCTTCAGCCCTTGACTTCTAAAAATCTCGCATTCTTCTTCCAAAGAAGATACACGCAGCAGAAAATGTTTCCTGGGTTACTCTGTAAAAGTTGTATGTCTCACTATAAATTCATTAATTGGTCTCACGCTTAAAGAAATCAGATTAAAGAAATCAGAAAATCAGGATTCCAGTCTCTGCTCTATGCCACTTCATAGCTGGGTGGCCTTGGCCTAGTCATTTCACAAGCCTGAGCCTGATAGAAGGGAAAAGAGGGTGGCCTAAGGTTATCTCTCAGGCTTTTCTGGCTCTAACACTCCATGATTCATTCCTTGAATCGTGAAATCCATTTCACTCCTGTAGAATGCAGCCTCAGCAGGTGTCAAGGGCTCTGAAGTGCATTTAAGAACTCAAAGGGATAGGCCAACGTCAGATGTACACACAGCAGTAGCTTCTCATGATGAACAACTATAGATCGGAAGCAGGCTGAAGCATAAAGTTGGGCAGGAACCCAAAGAGAGGGCCTGACAAACGATAATAAATAGAATTTAGACTAGGGAGTAGATTATTGTATCTGCTACTGAAGACATTTCTTAATGTACTTTCCTAATACTCTTTCAAAACAATGGCATTAATTTGCTAACACTGACACAGCCTAAAAATTATATACTCTCTCTTCAAGGACTTCGAAAAGAGGCACACACTTTCCTAACTAGATATTTTTTTATATCTGAGATATATTTTCCTAATTCAGCACTAAGATTAATAAGAGTAAAAAGGAGATATTTCAAGTCTTCTTCTTGAAAAGTGACTCGAGAGACTTCTTATAACCCAATTAATGCCCACGCTCCGCTAAAATCAGAATGAGTATCTCACCCACCCAATCGCTTTTCAGGAGGTAAAGTAGAGCAATTACTGAGTGACCGAAGAACTGTGGACTGCGCCTAAAATCTCTGTTGAGAAACCTCACAAGATGGCTAAAGCTAAATGCCACAGGGCAGAGCCCAAATCTGCACAAGTTCTTTCAAAACCTTTTTAGAGCTATCTCAATGGTACTTCTTAGGGAGTGTGCCTACTTTGCAGAGTACGACCTTTCAAAACCCAGTTTTAAATCTACCATTAATCTACCATTTAGTAGACTATTTTGCTCAATACAAATATTTATCACTAAACTCAAAACAAAAAAAAAGAACTAAGGCAGTGTATGTTTGAAACTAAATGAGGCCAATCCCCTCTAAAAGCTGTTTTAACCATATATATATATATATTTTTTTTTTTTTTTTTTTTTGAGACAGAGCCTCAAGCTGTCACCTTGGATAGAGTGCTGTGGCATCACAGCTCACAGCAACCTCCAATTCCTAGGCTTAAGCAAGTCTCTTGCTTCTACCTCCCAAGTAGCTGGGACTACAGGCGCCTGTCACAACGCCCAGCCATTTTTTTTTTTTTTGGTTGCAGCCGTCATTGTTGTTTGGTGGGCCCAGGCTGGATTCGAACCCTCCAGCTCAGGTGTACGTGGCTGGCACCTTAACCCATTGAGCCACAGGCACCGAGCCTTAACCCATATTATAAGCCCATCAACCCACAAATGGATTAATTAATTGTAGTACATGTATACCATGGAATATTATGCAGCCTTAAAGAAAGATGGAGACTTTACCTCTTTTGTGTTTACATGGATGGAGCTGGAACATATTCTTAGCAAAGTATCTCAAGAATGGAAGAAAAAGTATCCAATGTACTTGGCCCTAATATGAAGCTAATTTATAGCTTTCATATGAAGGCTAAAACCCAATTATAGCACAAGAATACAGGGGAAAAAGAAAGGGAGGAGAGGGGAGGGGAGGGGAGAGGATGGGTGGAGGGAGGGTAATTGGTGGGATCACACCTACAGTGCATCTTAGCAGGGTACTGGTGAAACTCATTAAATGTAGAATATCAATGTCTTCATATAGTGATTAAGAAAATGCCATGAAGGCTATGTTTAACAGTTCAACCAAAATATTTCAGATTGTATATGAAGTCAGCACATTGTGCCCCATGATTGCACTAAGGTACACAATTATGATTTAAT
>CAUYON010187086.1:0-22140 GCA_963573935.1 Arctocebus calabarensis
GGAAAGAAAAGTCAGGAATACTGATCCTGTCTCGAGGGGTGGGGAAAGGAAGAGCAGAGAGAGGGAAGGAGTGAGGGGGGTGGGGTCTTGGGGTCTTGGTGTGTGCCACACCTTTTGGGGGCAAAACACGATTGTAAGAGGGACTTTTCCTAACAAATGCAACCAGTGTGACATGGTTTCTTGTACCCTCAATGAATCCCCAACAATAAAAAAAAAAAAAAAAATCACATGTCCTTAAAGTATAACACTAGGGCCACATTCACCTGATTAATAATAGAAAATTGTATTGATGACCATAATATTAATATTCCTTTATTTTCCTTTTATTTCTAGGGATATGCTAACGTCTCCATCCTGCTGGCAATATGCTGTCCTGCTTAACCGATTCAATTATCCTTTTAAACTGGAACAGGATTTGCATTCGAAGGGTTATCGCACCCTCTTTCAGGGATCTTTACCCTACTGTCCTAAATCAATGAAGTGTTACCTTAGCAGAACTCCCGATAGACTGCCTTCAGAAAGACACCAGGTTGGAAACCTGAAAAAATACTATCTCCTCAATGCCGCTTCACTTCTCCCAGTGCTGGCTCTGGAATTAAGGGATGGGGAGAAAGTTCTGGATCTGTGTGCTGCACCTGGAGGCAAATCCATAGCTATGCTGCAGTGCGCTTTTCCAGGTAGTGTGCTTTTCATTCGGGATTTGACAACTTTGTAATGTTCATATGTGGGGAGAAACATGTCGCTAAGTTTGCAAAGTATAATGGAGAGAAACATAAAAGGTTTGCAAATTTAGGAAGACTACAAACCAGAACACAATAGAGAAGAATGGAGATTTTAGCTGATGAAGTAAGTGTTAATAGCATCTTTTTTGACTACTAAATCCTAGCAGGTGATTGGGGACAAAACCACAACATTTTATGAACACAAATCAGGTAATAAGAATGCTGATAAGCCTGTGACAGAAGTTTTTAAAATTTTATTGTTTACTTTAATGCTTAAGAGTCTTGTATTGTTATTTCTGTCATACTGCCTCTGCAACAAAAATGTATACATTTAAAATTTATTATGAGACCATAAGATTTTAAGGCCTTCCTGTCCAGTAGAAATATAATGTGAAGTATATGTAGAATTTTATATTTCTGCGTAGTCCCAGTAAAAAGATAGAAACAGGTAAAATTTATTTAAATAAAACTTGGTAACCCAAGAATTCAAAATATTATTTCAACATGTAATAAAAATAAAAAAATGTAACAAGATTGTTTACATTCTCATTTTCTTATAAGTCTTCAAAAGTGGTTATTTTATACTTGAAGTACATTTCCGTTTAGACTAGCCACCTGTCAAGTGCTTATAGCCACATGTGGAAAGAGGGTATAGTACCAGGCAATGTAATAAGGTATTTGAAGTGACTTTATCGTTATTATTATTAGTAGTATAAAAGTGATAAACGTTTTTATCAATACAGATATTTACTGAAAGTAAGAATTGGCATTGTCAGTAAACTTTTTCCTTAATGAGATGGATGGGACTTTTTTTTTAAAAAAGTAATTCACGTTTTCCTGAATAAATATTATTGATTACTAAATGAGGCAGCTTTCTACATCAATTCTGTCTGGGATTTGTTAGCTGGTTTTGTCTTTCTTAGATGAAAATGCTTTTATTTACATAGATTAAAAGATGGAAGTGGTGGGGGTTATCTTTTACTGGTTCTTTGAACTAACTTCTTATAGCCCCATATCACATACAGATCTTCCTCAAAAAAGTCCATTTTTGATTTTGTTGAAAGCAAAGAATTTGAACCATCTAAATTACCAAAGGCAGTGCTGTCTTATTAGATTAATTCACTTTCTCAGCCAAGGCACCACTGTGTTGAACTGCCCTTGTTTTGATGTTCTGGAGGTTTTTATACCCTTGACACATTTCATTCTAATAAGATTCTAGGTGGGTGGGAAACTTGCTTTTTATTTGTGAAATTGTTGAAAGGCCGTGTGAAAGGAGATGCCCCAGTGAAGGTGTTCTTTTCCTTTAGAAAGCTGATGTTCTGAAAATTGATTCTTGTGAAGTCTGCCTGTCTCTTAGAAAGTTGTTCCATATCCCCCTTAGAAGGTTGTTGTATATCCCCTAGACATGCATATCCCAGTTTGAAAAATGCTAATTTATATTTTTCTTTGAGAGCATTTCCTGTTGAAATAGATTAACAATTTTTTATAAAAAATGTGAATCCAGTTGTACTAGGCATTGGTACAAATATATCAGTTAACTGTATAGTTAGGAGAAAATACACTCCATGTTTAGAATTCTGGTTAAGATTTTGTTGATCATATCAAAAGAGGTTATTTTATAAGGTTACTTATTATTTATCATTAGAGCTGAAGTTTTGTGGAATTGTGTGTTATAAAGGAATATTTTGTTTTGACTTCAGTGTTCTTAGGCAATGTTCTTATGTTGACTGTTAGCAGACTTACACTCATTAATTCTCAGTGTGTAATCTTTAATATTATAGAAAGTGGAATAAGAATGTCAAATTTGGTTGCCGTTTTGAAGGATGGGTATTTTAATCCAAAATTATCCTCATTAGTAGGCTATAAATATTTTATACATTTATGGTAGCAAAGTTGATTTGATTAGGAACCTAAAGTCAAACTGATATATTTTGGGAGTTTGAAGTGGAGAAGAATCTTCCTGTTCTTCTATCAAGGGCAGTGAACTACAGGCAGTGTTCCAAGTAAAGTAGCTTTTCATCTAAGTAGGACTAATGATAATGATTTGCTAAGAAGTACAGATGTCTTCATGCTGATGCTTAAAGCTCAAATTAGGTTAGCTACAGTGCTTGAATTTGGAATGCAGAAGCAATGCTAATCAAAGCTTTTATAAGCAAAACTTAAAATGATGGCTGCACTAAATGTGCATTTATACATCAGATTTCCTTAGATCAGTATTGGTCTTTATTTGGGGCCAAGAGGCTCACAGCTTTGAATGATTAAAAAGCTCATACTTTAGGATAAAAAATTAGTCTACTTATAGTCGAGCTGCTCTCACCTGTTAGCACAGGGATGGACACATTTCTTGTCAATACAGTCTTTGTAATGTTCTGGCCTTGACAGAAAAGAGCAAACAATTCTGTTTCTAAACAGAAGAACATTAACATATTACCTAAGGATGGCCCAGCTTGGTGGAGTCGCTTTAATACAACTTTCCTGCTGAAGCCTGTGTCCTCCAGACGTTAAAACCTCTTTGAGGTCTTTGTTAACTTTTTGATACCTGGTTAGCTTTTGGTGGCAAATAAGATCAGAAAGACTTCTTTTGTTGTTGAATGGCTTTTGCCTGCCTTCCTGCTCCTTCCTAGCAGTGGTCTCTTTTGCAGACTCTACAGGTACCACTTTTCTCCTTCTCTTCCCCTGTCCATCCTCCATATTATACCTTAGGAACCAACTTTCCTGAAAAGCCTTCCCTGAACTCCCTGCATTTAGCTGCATCTTCTCTGTGGTAATAATAAGAATAGTAACCATTTGGGAATACTTTGTATGTACTAATTACTGTGTTAATTACATTATGTAAATCTCGGCTTTTCACACATTTTTAGTAGTCTTTGCTTCCCATGTCTTATGTTTTATCTCTATATAGAAATCTTTCTGAAGTCCTAGGGCTCTGAGGAACACTCACTGAATTCTGCAGTGAATTCAGTATTATTATTCCCATTTTAAAGGTGAAACTGAGACATAGTGACAGTAACTAAACAGCCTGAGGTAGGTAGCAGAATTGGGATCAGAACTCAAGTTTTACTATTGTGCTATTGACACTATTCCCCAATCTTCCAGTGATATTCACCTGCTGACTTGTCTAAAGAAGTCTTTTAGACAAGACTTTTTGGTCTTCTTGAGCACAGAGCAGGTTCTTATTTTGCTTTGTATCTACAGCAACTAGCACTATGCTATGCTTATTCCATAATAAATGCCTTAATAAACCAGAATCTTAAAGTGGTTTTATGCTTAAGTGCATTTTAATCTAATGTTAGCTAAGTTTTAAGAAATTCATTATTGCCATTTTGTTCTTTTGGGAATTCATAACATTGCTTCTGAGTAGCTCAAAGAATCTTACCATTAACTTTCTCAGCACATTTAGTATGTAGGACAGTATCACTATACTAGTTTTGACATTGAGAGGAATATACTATTAGAGAAAAAAACCCAAACTCTGTAAAATAATTTAAAGGGTTCATTCTGGGCTAATGTGTGTGGCTATGGCCTGAGAAACCACACCCAAGAAGTCTTGACCGTGTGGTCCCCAAGGCATTGGGTTACCGTTTGGTTTTAAACATTTTAGAGAGACAGAAATTGAGGTAAAATCATATATCAATAGATGGAAGGTGTATATTGGTTCAACCTGAAAAAGTGAGACATCCCGAAGTGGTGAGGAGAGTTACAGGTTATAGATGGGTTAAAGATTTTTTGACTTATAATTGCTTAAAGAAATTAAGCTTTGCCTAAAGCAGGGGTCCTCAAACTATGGCCTGTGGGCCACATGCGCTGGTGTGAATTGTATTTGTTCCCATTTTGTTTTTTACTTCAAAATAAGATATGTGCAGTGTGCATAGGAATTTGTTCATAGTTTTGTTTTTAAACTATAGTCTGGCCGTCCAACGGTCTGAGTGAATTGGCCCCCCGGCTTGGGATTTTTTAAAATAAGGTAGTCTGTTAATCAGGGACAAGCCCCAACATAAGAGATCCATTAAGGAAATTCATGACCTGAATATATCCTAGTATTAATTTTGTATCTTTTTGTCACAGAGAGTCTGATTTATCAATCTTATGATAATCTCTTTTAAAATTAACATTGGTTAGTTCTTGTCTCACAACTCCAAAAGGGAGGAGGTTTCATGAAGCATGTCAGACCTTTCTCCCTTCATGGCCAGGAATTCAGCTGTAGGGTTTTTCTGGTGTCCCCATTAAGAGAGGAGCTATTCAGTTAGCAGGTTGTGGGGAGGGGGGAGGATTTTATTTCTATAACAGTAGAAAACAGTTATAATTATAACTTATGGCTCAGAAGAACTATAAATATAAGGCAAAAGTTTTTTCAAAATTAGGTATTTAACTAAAATAAATGAGTAAATGAAACTACCAGTTTCATTTTCTTCCTTTGGACTAAAGACTGGCATGTGCAGATGCTAAAGCCTCCATGAGTTTTTTAGGAATTTGTTAAGTTTACCTCCTTTCCTACTTTGATGAAGCAAATATCAAGTTGATTATTTTTGACAACATAAGCGTAAAATTAATATTCTCAAGTAGTGTTAGTATATAAATGAAACTTGCATTGTGACACTTTATACTGCATATTTTTAAAAGTTTAGCAACCTAAGACCATTTCAAATAAAATGTACATCTAAGCAAAACAATAATATAGCATAAAGCCATAGTTCAGCTGGGAGCTATTTTAAAATGCTGAATTGAGAATCTTGATTAAAGCTATAATGTAATGAAAAGCTGCCATAATTTTCAGTAGTAGTTCTTTAAATATTCTTTATTATAATACATGTATCATCAAGTTATCCACATTTGGTGTGTACATACTATGCATAAGGTATTGGATGGGAGATACGGAGTAGAGGGATGGAGAAATGATACAGACGTCCATTTCTTGAAATACGGCAGACTAGCTACCCTAATACTCCCACCCTGAAAACAACTAAAATGTGGGATAATATTACAGAAAGCCAAAATCTGTTAAAAATGCATCAATAATTTTTATTTTTTTTTAGTAAGAGAAAAGAAATCACAAATTTATTTACCTACGGGGAGAATTACAGAATGATTACCTAATATCCCAATGGGGCCCAGAAGTTTATATACCTGTCAGGAGGAACATGGCTTAGTTTTAGAAAGTGTGTCCCAGAGCAGGAGTTTGGAGCAATTCTTCAACTCAGATTGGACAACTATCTGAATTTCAGGGAATAGTGATTGGATTGTTTCAACAGCTTCAAAGTTCCTTTCTTCATGTTGAGTCCTTTCGCCGTGCTGCTGAAATCATGCAGTTATTTATTATTGTTTCAGGTTAATTTTAGGGTACAAAGAATTAGGTTACAATGTTTGCATTTGTTAGGTAGAGTCCCTCTTTATTTGTGTGTGTGTGGTTTATTATTATTATTATTATTATTAATTTTCAAAGAACCAGGTTACATTGATTTCATTTGTTAGGTAAAGCCCCTCTTATAATTGTGTCATACACCCTAAAATTATGCCCATTAGATGAAGCACACCCATCCCCATTCCTCCTCCCCTCTCCCCATTTCCTCACCCCCCCAACCCCCACCTTGAATTGAATTGAGTTTTTCTCTTATGTGGGGGTGTATTAGATCATCTACTTGCTTCATGTTAGTATCAAGTACATTGGATTCTTGCTTCTCCATTCTTGTGATACTTTACTAAAAAGAATGTGTTTCAGCTCCATCCAAGTTAATAAAAAAGATGTAATGTCTCCATCTTTTTTATGTTTGAATAGTATTCCATGGTATACGTATACCACAGCTTGTTAATCCATTCCTGGGTTGGTGGGCGTTTAGGTTCTTTCCACATTTGGATGATTATAAATTGAGCTGTGATAAACAGTCTAATGCAAATGTCCTTAGGATAAAATTATTTTTTTTGTGTTCTGGGTAGATGCCTAGTAGTGGGATTGGGGGATTAAATGGGACTTTCTAATTTGAGTTCTTTGAGGATTTTTCCATACTTAACTTCCAAAGAGGCCGTATTAGTTTGCAGTCCCACCAACAGTGTGACAGTGTTCCCTTCTCTCCACATCCATGCCAACATCTGCAGCTTTAAGACTTTGTGATGTGGGCTATTCTCATAGGAGTCAGGCAGTATTTCGGTGATTTTGACTTGCATAAAATCCGTCAACAATCTTTAAATACTTAGTGACTAAAATCTTAGAAATAGTGGAGACCTTGAAGGCCAATAAACCCTAGAGATCTAGTAGAGATGTTGTGCTTTGAGTCTTCCTGAGTTCAGTGATTCTTATAACTAAGCATGCCCTATGGAACCCTGAAGCCGTGCCAATGGAGTTGTTAGAAATGTTGGTTTCTGTTGTATGGGAGGCTTTTACACCAGGACAGATCCTGCACCTAACCCAATGTCAGTCTCATCTTGCACCTGAATTATTACCTATGTGAACTGTGCAAGGTGTGAGAAGGGAAAATGGCTCACCCTGCCCTCTGGAAAGCCGTGATTCCTGTCTTTCTATGTATGGTGATACTAAATGTGGCCTGTGCAAGTCTAAATAATGTTTAGTTGAATCAGATGTGAAGATGGTTGAGAAAATCACCTTATATAAGACAAAAACCCTAGAAATTATAAAAGAGTAATATGATTGGCTATAAAAACGTTGTGACTGGTTCAGCGCCTGTAACTCAGTTGCTAGGGCACTGTCCACATACACCAAAGCTGGCAGGTTCGAACCCAGCTGGGCCTGCCAAACGATAATGACAACTACAACAACAACAACAACAAAAATAGTTGGGCATTGTGGTAGGCGCCTATAGTCCCAGCTACTTGGGAGGCTGATGCAAGAGAATTGCTTAAGCCCAAGAGTTTGAGGTTGCTGTGAACTATGACATCATGCCACTCTTATGTCCTGCCCCCAAGAGGTGTGCCATACACCCAGGGCGACAGATTGAGACTCTGTCTCAAAAAAAAAAAAAAAAAAAAAGTCATGAAACTTTTCAAACGATATAAAGAAATTCATAAGGCAATTTAGAAAACATTTGCAAATCAGATGGCAGATAAAGTTTTAATATTTATAATACAAAACTGTCTTACGAATTAATAAGAAAAATATAATGGAAAAAAATAGGCAAAGGATAAAAATAGGTTGCTGACAGAGAAGCAAATTCAAATGGCCATCAGGAAAATAAAAGGTGTTCAATAGTGTTAGCAATCAGAAAATGCAACTTAACAGCATCACAGCCCATATTGTACTAACAATGCTTTTATGAGGGGTTTGTGGAGGGAGTAGTATTTAGTAAAACTAAAAATTCCTCTACTAAAACCTGTCCATTGCTGAGGTCTCAAAATAATAAAATCATACAATGTAAGGATAGCTGCTTGTTAGTGACCACAAAACAGTGTGATCACACAACAATAGAGAAATAGTTGAATACAGGATAATATGTCTGTTCCATGTACAATTTAGCAATGTTTAAAAATTATTTTTATCTCTGCCAATTGGCTTGGGGGTATTTCTTTTGAGGTACTGATATATATGAATAATAAAATGACAGAGAAGTATATGTGATATAATTCTATGTGTTCATGAATATAGATCAGGTTAATATCCTGGGTTACTTTTCATAGGCAGTTGGTGGAGAAGGAAGCTCAAGAATACAGAGAAAACTGACACTGCCAAAAATATTATTGAATTACATTTGCTTAAAATTTTATATGTGAGAATATGTATAAAGAAATATAGTATGATTATCAAAATATTAAGTGGTGGTTTTCTGAAAACAGTGAGTTTCAGGTAATTTTTAATGTTCTGCCTTTGTACTTTTATGCATTTAAAAATATGCTTGCATATATATGTTTAATACATACAGGATCTATGTTTGAAATATATATATATATTTAAACAAAGGAAAAACAAAATAACTATTTCACTAAGAAGAGAATTCCTTGCTGAATTCCCTCTATACTGAGAAGTAGCCTACAGTATTGGAAACAGTTATAACTTACAACTTATAATACATATTGCTTAAAGAGTGGATACAGCTCTGGAACTAAGTTGCATTGCCTGCTACATGAAGCTAACCTCTTGTGGCCTCAGTTTTCTTCATCATTAAAACAGAAATAATAACATTATATATCTACAAATAGGTTTGTTAAGATTAAATGTATCACTACACATAAAGAGCTTAGAACAATGCCTAGCATATAATGAAGATTTAAGAATTGTTACTATTTATTACAAGCAATTTTTATTACTATTTCTGCAGTACTATGCTAGGTATGTTACTAAAGTTATCACGTTTAATCTTAACAGCCAATCTGTAAAGTAGCAAGGTACAATTCCTAGCTACCTTAGAATTTTAAAGATAAGGAAACTGAGACTTGAAGAACTAAGTGATTTCTCCCAAGTCCCAGCTAATAATTTAAATCTACATCTTTCTTACTGTAGAGCACAATGCTTTTTTCCACATACTACTTTACCCTCCTTGATTTAAAATGAAGATGTGCAGTATTGTTTACTCTTAAGATTAAGTTAGTACTTTAGTGTGAGAATTGTGTCTGAAGTATTGGTTGTATAGCATTTCCTTACAAATATACATATCTTTATGAATTAATAGTCCTATATAGACTTCACCTCCAAAATTAAACTTGATTGAGTAAATGCTAAGAGCCTTTGAGAGGCTATATAGGCATGACTATTGGCTATATAGGCATGACTATTGCGTATGTTTTATGTAGTGTGTGTGTTAAAAATATACATACATATTTCTGGGGTTTTTTTTTTTGGAAACAGAGTCTCACTATGTCACCCTCGGTAGAGTGCTGTGACATCACAGCTCACAGCAACTTCAAAGTCTTGTGGCGTCACAGCTCACAGCAACTTCAAAGTCTTAGGCTTAAGCGATTTTCTTACCTCAGCCTGCCAAGTAGCTGGGACTACAGGCGCCTGCCACAACGCCCGGCTATTTTTTGTTGCAGTTGTCATTGTTGTTTAGCTATACCAGGCTAGGTTCCAACCCACTAGCGTCAGTGTATGTGGCTGGCACCATAACCACTGTGCTAATGGTGCTGAGCCCTATGTCTGTTATTAAAGCATAAGATAATTACGATGTTTGCCTGAGTCCTATTTCTGTGTAATTATGATGAATTGATTACTTTATGAAATTTATTTGCTGAAAGGTAGAAATTTCTGTTCTGTTACCTTCATTTGAAATATCTTACTCCTTTATATTTAGGTTATCTCCACTGTAATGAATACGACAGTCAGAGACTGAGGCGGCTGAGGCAGACGTTAGAATCTTTCATCCCACAACCTTTGATAAATGTAATTAAAGTATCTGAATTGGATGGCAGAGAAATGGGGGATGCCCAGCCTGAAACCTTTGACAAGGTACTTTTATCACATTGTGACAAACTGATAGATTCCCAAGGATGCCACTAGAATGTTTTTTGGCTGTCGATAGTTTCCTTCTGCTCTCACACGCAGCCTGATAGAGTTTCTCAGTGCTCTGGGAAATTTTGATAAAGTGCACATGGAAATTCTCATTTGATCATCAGCATGGTTCAAAGGAAGCAGTAGCATTGGGATTGGGGATTAGAGAATGTTTTATATTTCCAGGTACTCAAAGATACTCATGAAAAGATCAGATATTTGGTTCAGTGCACACACACACACTACATTGATTTAATTCAATTAACATTTTATATGAAAATGTGACAGTTGAAGAAAAAGGTCATTTTAGTCAAGCAAAATTGAAATATTCTTAAAATAAATGCTGAGAATTTAGAAATATAGTAATAGTTCTTTACAACAAGTAACTTGTGTAAAGGTTTTTGCTGCAGTGGTCAAGAATATCAAATACCATTGGTAGACACAAGTAGACTTTAATTCTCCTATCTTTCCTCCCCCAAAAACCCTAACACTGGAAATACATAGGAAATTTTCCTGAAAAGTATTAGTCAAGAAATATCGTAACGACCTTACCTTAACACTAGAATGCTGAAAATATATTAAAAAGAAAAAACACTTACACTGGTGCATTTTCAGTTTTTATTTGTTTTTTTATTGTCGTATTTTATGAAGCCTCTCTCTCTACTCTGTGCCTGAGAACCGCCGTCTGTGCATATCTGCATCATTTATCCTTTCTTCTCTCCAGGTGTTGGTTGATGCCCCGTGTTCAAATGATCGAAGTTGGTTGTTCTCTTCTGATTCTCAGAAAGCAGCTTGTAGGATAAATCAAAGGAAGAATTTGCCTCTTCTACAGATAGAACTCTTAAGGTGAGGACTGTTACTACAAAATGGTGTTTTAGTCTCCAGTGTAATTTGAATAGGTGTGGCAAAACATGTCAGGTCTCCCAAACAGAGGGCTTCCTATGTGGGGACAGCAAATGTCCCTCCAGAGGCTGCGCTCAGTAGATTTCCAACCTCTTTCCTTTCAGCTATTACACTGTAATGCCTCCTACCCACTCCCCCCAACAAAATGTAGTATTGTGTGCATTGTCTTTTTAAAGGCAGAAACAGTTTTACTGTGGTTTAAACCTCTTTGCTTACTGGGATCATCCCAAGCCCAGGGTTCATCACCTTACCCTTTCTTTAACCAGACTTTGAGAAGCCACGCCCCTCTCTTAAGAATGCTTTTGGATTAGGATTTTCTGATAATGTTGTTGATGAATCATCCCCTAGGAAGTTGCAGCTAGTTATTAATACTTATCTTCCCTCTAAGAATTTTCTTGACAGACCTAGCCACAGAGAGATGTTTGGTTTCCTGCAGAACAGAGGTATTTGGGATGTTCTTATTCTGGTGCCAAAGTGATTTTGGTTATACTATACTCCTAAGTAATTCCTATTGTTTATTGCCGAAAAAAATTCTTCAGAATATTTAAAATACAGAAAGTACATTATATCCGTTAAGTGTGAATTTACCCATTCCCTCCCCCCACCTACTTGAATTTGTTTAGTTTCACTTTCATATTTGCACATAGTGTTGATCATAGTTCTGATTTAGTATTGAGTACTTGTCATATTTGTCCATTCTTTAGATACTTCACTGAGGAGGATAGTTTCCAGTTCCATCCAGAAGTACTAGGTCATCATTTTTTATGGCTGAGTAGTGTTCCATGGACCATAGTGTACATATGCTATATTTTATTAATCTATCCATATATTGTGGACACTTGGATTGTTTCACATCTTTGAGATTGTGAATTGTACTGCTATAAACATCTGAGTGCAAGTGTCTTTATGATAAAATGACCTTTTTTCCTTTGGGTAAATACCTGGTAGTGAAATTGCTGGATCACATGGTAGGTTTACTTTTAGTTCTTTGAGATATCTCCATGCTAATTTCCAAAGAGGTTTACTAGTTTGCAGTCCCACCAGCAGTGTATGAGTGTTCTTTTCCCTCCTCATCCATGCCAGAGTCTTGTGCTTTGGGACTTTTTGATATGAGCCCTTCTCACTGGAGTTAGATGATACCTCAGTGTGTTTTTGATTTGTATTTCCTTGATGATTAGAGATGTTGACCATTTTATCATGTGTTCATTGGCCATTAGTCTATCCTCATCTGAAAAGTTTCTGTTCATCCTTTTGCCTACATTTTAGTGGGGTTGTTTGATCTTTTCTTGTTGATTTGCTTAAATTCTTTGTAGAGTCTGGTTATCAGCCTTGAAATGGATATATATAGCATGCAAATATTTTGTCTCATTCTATAGGTTGTCTTTTTGCTCTATTGATTGTGTTCTTGGCTGTGTAGAAACCTTTTAATTTGATTATGTCTCATTTATTTTTGCTGGTACTGTGATTGCTTTTGGGTTCTTCATGATTTTTTTGCCAAGGCTGATATCTGTAAGAGATTTTCCCATATTTTCTTCTAGAATTTTTACAGTTTCATGTCTTAGGTTTAAATCTGTTATTGACCGTAAATTAATTTTTGTGAGTGGTGAGAGGTGCAGATCTTGTTTCAGTCTTCTACATGTACCTATCCAGTTTTCCCAGCATCATTTATTGAATAAAAATTCTTTTCCTCAGTTTATGTTATTGTCTGATCAAAACATTGTTAAAGATCAGATGGGAATATGGAGATGTTTTTATTTGGGTTTTCTGTCCTCATCTATAGGTCTATGTCTGTATTTTTATGCCAGTGTCATACTGTTTTAGTTATGATAGCTTTGTTGTACAGCCTTAAGTCTGACAAACTGATGCTTCCAAACTTGTATTCATCATGTAAGTTTACATTGGCTGCTTGGAGTCTTTTCTGATTCCATATAAAGGCTAGAACTAATTTTTCTGGTCCTGTGACAAATGACATTGGTATTTTAATGGGGGATTGCATTGAATCTGTAAATCACATTCGGTAATATAGACACTTTAACAATCTTGATTCTCCTAATGAATTATTTCTGCTACTCTGGGCTTTCCTATTGTTATCCCTTATACCTTATGCAGATAATAAATTTTGTGATGGCTCATTAGCATGTTGTGAGTAAGCAACCAGGTTTCCTGACATTTTTTTTTCCTTGTTTATTACCAGGCTTTCTGTGTTATAGTCTATCTACTGTTTTTTTCTTTCATTTTGTCTCAATTCCTTGTATTTTATCATCTGTCTTATTTATTCTTTCAAACCTCTTCTTATTAAAGTTGCTAAAAACCAGTTAGCTGGGTGGGACCTGTAGCTCAAGGAGTAGGGTGCTGGCCCCATACGCTGGAGGTGGCAGGTTCAAACCCAGCCCCAGCCAAAAACTGCAAAAAAATAAAAATCTGTTAGCTGATGAATGGAT
This sequence comes from Arctocebus calabarensis, assembly GCA_963573935.1. Classification (NCBI taxonomy): domain Eukaryota; kingdom Metazoa; phylum Chordata; class Mammalia; order Primates; family Lorisidae; genus Arctocebus; species Arctocebus calabarensis. The sequence goes on from CAUYON010187086.1 coordinate 13,494, forward strand.
ATTTTTCCAAGTTAATTTCACCCAATTTACTTGAAATATGTATTTGATAGGATTTTATTTATTTTATTTTGAGACAAAGTGTTACTCTGTCATCTAGGCTAGAGCGCAGTGGCCTCATCATAGCTCACTGCAACCTCAACCTTTGGGGCTCAAGCGATTCCCCTGTCTCACCCTTCTAAATAATTGGGACTACAGGCATGTGCCACCATGCTCAGATTGTTTTTTTCTATTTTTCTGTAGAGACAGAATCTTGCTTTTTTTGAGGCTGGTCTCAAGCTCATGACCTTAACCAACCCTCAACCAACCATGACCTCCCAAAATGTTAGTATTACAGGTTTGAGCCATTGTACCTGGCTTTAAAAATCTACATTTAATCATATGAGTAACACTTGAAAATATTTTCATCGTAAAAAACAAATCAAATAACACAGATGAAGTGAAAGACTCTCTTGGCCACATACCTAACCTAATACAAGCTTTCTTAATAATGTTAACTATTATACTTAAGTTTGGTATATACTCTTTCAAATTTCTTTCTGTGCCTTTTCTTATAACTGTATATTTAGAGAAATAAATTTTAAAGTGAATGCTTTTATTATGTGTATATTCTGTAACTTGCTCTTTTTTGTACTTAATATTTCTTAATCTTTCCCATGTAGATCTACTTGTTCTCTTTAAATTGTGTGAAATATTTGAGAAGATCAGTCTATTCTCTTTAATCCTCTATTTTTGGATATTTATAATTCTTTTTTTATATTTTCCTTTTTTCCCTACTTTTATGAGCCACCCTTAATTTGTCTCATTGGACAGGTACACTTGTATTTTTCTTGATTAAATATTGAGAAGTGGAACTGAGTATCAAACACTTTAATAGTTATGCTGAACTATATAAAAACAAAAAGGCTATGCCAGTTTATATATTCTGCTTCACTTGGCTTTGTTGACTGCTTGCTCCCACTTAAAATCTTTTTCCCTTGACAATTAGGATCATATGTTTTCCTGGGTTTCTCCCTACATCTTTGGCTAATCCTTCTTCATATTTTTCTTTATTTGCTCTTGATTATTACTGATATTCATGCTTTTCTTTATCTAATGGCTTCAGCTGATATAAAATGCTATCTCCCAAATATGTGTCTAAACTCAGATCTTTCTCCTTAGCCTCACACCTATATAAACATATTCAATTATCTATCAAAAATTCCTAGACACATAAAACTCAACTAGTCAAGATAAGACTCAAAATTTCTAGTGCTTCTCTAGTTTCTCAACAAAAAGCAAAACAAAAAATCAAAACGGAAGCCCTGCTAACTTCTTGCGTCTTCTCCTTTTTTATTCTTAGTAAATACCACACCACCATGCCTAACTCAGAAATCCACCTTCACCTTCCCTCCTTCTCATCTATCCAATCAATCACTAAGATGTCTCAGTTGTACTTGTTACATATCTCTGAAGTCCATCCAATTCTCTCCTTCCTTGATAGCCTAACCTAAGCCACCAGCATCGGTCACCCAAATGATTTCAACTGGTTCCTGTCCTCCAATTTGAACTCTACTACTTGACTGTCCACAGTGGAGTCAAAGTGATACATATAAAGTATAAATCTGATCATTATCCTTGTGGAAATCCTGCAGCGGTTCCCCTTTTCACTCACTTACTGTAATAGTCAAGTTCACTGTTGATTTGGCTCCTCCTTCCTTACTAGCCTTATTGTCTCAGGACTCTTACAGCATTGTGTTCCAACTGAACAGTTTCTCAAGTGCTCTGTACAGTGTCTCATTCCGAGGCCAGTGCACAAACTAGCATCTTAATCACAATGAATATTGTTTTTCATGTAATCATATATGAAAGACTGTCACCCCAGCTGTCTCCTATTCTTTTCCTTCAGTAGCTGCTCTACATTCCTTTCCTGCATGGTCTGTCTGAGAGGTTTTGGAGTGACTTGAATCAGCTGAAATTCTGAGTCCTTTGGTTGTGTGATTATGATGATAAAGGAGAAAACCTGGGGCACCAAAGCTGTAAGCACAGAAAATGGTCTGATTCCTGACATCTGCAAGTCTTGGGATTAAATTGATAAGAGAGCCAGAGAGAACCTCTTTTTTATCTCCTGAAATAAAGCAAAAAGACTGTAGCAATTTTGTCATCAGGAATAGCTCTATTATAACATTATATCTCTTACAGAGAAGTTTCTCCTATCTTCCAATCCTCCTCACCTAGTGATTGCCTTACCTTCTTTTTAAAAAAGACAATCCTTTTATCCCACAATAAGAGATAAAAGGTTTTAAATGCAAACGTGCAAGAGAATAAATACATTGATGTATAATATTTTAGGTATACTCTAAAAGATTGATAGCAGATTCTTATTTGCGTTTGCAAAAAGCAGTTAGAATGCAAACAAGGAAATATGGTTTGGCCTGACATTATGGGCCGAAGATGACATTCAGAAGGAGAAAAGGAGTGAAAAGAGTAGTCAAGATTAAATAAGAGAAACTTTTTGATTATACTGTTTTGTCAAAGACTAGACTTGTATCTGCATTGGTTTGTTGACAGATATAATGCTCTAAGGTTATTTATACACAATGGAATACTATACAGCAAGGGTGTTCATCCCACAGCCCACAGGCCATGTGAGGCCCAGGACGGCTAGGAATGCAGCCCAACACAAAATTGTAAACTTACTTAAAACATTATAAGATTTTTTTTTTGTGATGGTTTTGCTAGAACTCATTTGCATGATTCTCTCGAGTATAAATTTTGTAGATGACGTGTCATAATGTCATATTGTGTCATAATGTCACATAAAATCATGCATAACCTTTTGCTATTTGTACACACTTGCAGATTCAGTTTTACAGTGGTGTGTGGCTTCCAGTGTATGACTGTCCTAGCACACACAGTGGAACTGACATGTTACATCACATGTTACATATCCTTGTGGTAACTTGATGAGGCACTAATTATCAATAATATTTCAACCTACATTGCACTGTTAGGTGTTTCATGCTATTTAGAAGTGGGGTAAGCATTCTTATTTGATCATTAAGGGTACTTCCTTGCCTCGGTGGTGCCTCACACCTGGTGTATGCTTTACCATCAGCCCTGGCCTCGCTCATTAGCAGCCGAGATGTGGAAGAGCCCAAACCTTGCTTTCTATTTTCCTGTCAAGTAATTTTCATAATAAAAGTAATATAATTCCTTATATATTATTATTTTTTAATCCCAACATGGTTTCTACAGCATCTCAAAAGAAAAGAGAACCACTCCAAAAGAAAAATTACAGGTGAAGGAAGATTGTTGAATGAAAAGTGGACAGATTCCATTTTGTTGAGGAAAAAAGTAAACCTTCTGCTTAACTTATGTAGAATTTGTGCAGATTTTCAAAGATTATAATTTGAAAAGGCATTATATGCAAAGACATGCTGCCAAAGTCAATGCATACATAGAATTGTGTAATAAGGACAAAACAGGGAAACTGAAACAAGTCTTTCTTCTCAACTAATGGTTTTGTAAAAAGTTACAAGAGAGATGGATTCCACTGTAAAAGCTATTATGTGGTGACATATTTAATAGAAAAAAAAACAAATCCTTTTCCTGATAGTGAGTTTATTAAGCAATGTGTAGAAAGCATGGCAGATATAATTTGCCCTAAAAAGGGGGGGATATTTCTAAAATCATTTCATCTCATGAGACTGTAGCCAGACAAGTTGAAGAATTAGAAAATCTAATGAAACAAGTTTGAAGAGTAAAGCTACTAATTTTAAATGTTATGATTAGGCAAGCACTGATGCTGCAAATATTCTTCAACTTGCCATTTTTAATAGAGGTATTGATGACAACTGTAATGTCACTGAAGAAATGATTTCTTTAGTGCCATAAAAGGACATAACTAAATCAAAGGATTTATACCAAGCAGTAAAAAATACATTAAAGCAATTTTCTTTGTCTATTGTCATCAGATTTGTTATAGTTACTAATATGCCCTGGCGATGGTAGGTAAAAAATATAAACTTGTAAAATTAATAGAATATGGACAATTGCTACCCCAAATTCATATTTGATAAAGAATGATTGCATAGTACATCAAGAAAATTTATGTGCAAAAGCTTAAAAAATAGATAATGTCATGAAATTGTCATCAGGACTGTGAATTTCATTATGGCCAAGGGATTGAATGATAGCCAATTTCAGGATTCCTTAAAAGTATTGATACTGACTATGGCTGCATCATTTACTTTTTGGAATTAAGATGGCTAAGTTAAGGTCAAATGTTGAAAAGACTACGTGATCTGTGACATGTTATCAGGTCATTTACAGTATCAAAACCCAAATTTGTGGGGGTGGAGGCAAGATGGCCGACTGGAGTCAACTTTCTACAGAGGCTCCTGTCCAGAAGGAGAGTTAAAGGACAGAAGTTTAGCAAGTAAGCTGATGGTTTGGAGCTGAGCCGAAAGAGAAGGTTGAAGAACACACATCAGCCCTGCTGAGGCAAGCTGCAACCCCAAGGAAACAAACAATAGGTACAAAATCCATCGCCAAGCAGATGGGAGTCCCCTCCCCCATGAGAATGGCTTGCAGTATACTTTATACAAACAAGTGAGCAGAGTTCAGATCCCTTCCTGTTTTATCCCATGGAAGAGACCCTCTAAAAACCGGAACTCCTTCCCTAGAGAGGACTTACTAGTTCTCTTACTAGTGTGCCATGGCACTCTCCCACCAGGCATAAAACTGTATATATTCTCTACCTGCAATACTGAACCTCCATTCTCACCCTGAGGTCTAGAAGCCTGTTCCCCATGGAGTCCAGATTCTTAGGCATTTTCTCAAGAGGTGTGGACAAGGTGTGGGCAGTTGCTGGTTTGATCCTGCCGCACGGGAGTAAGGAGAAGACAGTGAACTGAGGGAACCATATGGGAGAGGGAGAGGTGGTACCCCGCAGCACAGAGCAGCAGCAGCAGCAGCAGGACCAATAATGCTCACACCCCTAGGAATATGTTGGAAAGAGACTGCCTGCCTCTTTGGGCAACCAGAGGAAGTCAGGCATCTTCTTTGGTGGCAGCCACTGGCAGAACAGATCTAGGATGGAAATGCAGGCCCCATGAGTAAAGGGTGTGCCTGAGGTGGTACCTGCCTGGGTGAGGCTCAGCTGCAATGGAGACTAGAATACGCCTGTGCAAAGATGGCATATTCTCAAGGTGGGGCTGAGCCAGAAGGACTGTTTTAGTGAGCCTAAGCAACACCCAGTCCTCAGGGGATCATAGCTAGGGACAAAAGCAGGCAGGGAGAGGGAGAAACCGAGAGCTAAGTTTCAGTCCTAACCAAGCCTGCCCCAACACAAGAGTACAACAGACACAGACATGCCAGCTCCAGTAGCAGCACAGTCTGGGGCTGAGTCACAGATTCTGTGAACTCAAACAGCACCTGGCCCGCAGGGGAATAGCCGGGACAGAAAAAAATTCTGTGAAAATATAAGTGTCAGCAACATCAATCAGGGGTGGGGCTGGAACTGAAAGAACCACACCAGCTTCTTTCCATTCAGCACCTGAGGTTGTCAGGCCTCAGCTCCCCCTGCTAGATAGTGGCAGAGAGTGGTGACCTGGCCGAGGAGACACAGATTTCCCTGTGACTCAGGTAGGTGCAAACCCCTGGAGCATCTGCTCATTGGAGGGAACTGGGTCACAGCCCTGTGGGGTTTCCAGTGACTGAGTGTGACAGAGGTGCAAAGTGGGGAAGGAGACATCAACTTTCCAAACTAATTCATTTGGTGGGTGGGTCCTTCTACTCCACGGAGCACCAGTGTGAGTCATACTCAAGCTGCCAGCAGACACCTGCTATCTAGTTGCTGGAGACCTTTTGAACTCTCCCACCTGAGACCAGAGCTGACTAGGACAATTGACTTGGACCTCTTGAACTGGGCCAATCACCCAAGGGCAATCAAAAGTCCTATCCTGGGTGTGTGGTTGTGGGAAGGTTTGATTTTCCTTTTCCAGTTGTTGCCTGTGGGGGGCGAGGTGACTTAATTGCTGGTATTTCTCCACAGCTGAGACTTCAACCCAGAGTAACTGATTCACTAGGGTAGGACAGAAACTAGCTAAAAACAAGACAGAGCCACTTAGCCCTACCACACCAAGCAGGTCCCCAGTGTCTCACGCCATACCACTGTATGGCTCCTTTGCAAAGCTCTAGGGGAAAAGATAGAGGCATCTTGGGCAAAGGGCTGGTTAATCACTACTCCAGGAGCCCTCCACTCAACTTCACCTTATCTGCTCATGTAGCCAAACGGTGTAAAATAATCATGGGACAGAATAAGGGGAAAAACTCTGGTAACATGAGTAACTAAAGTAGATCAACTCCCCCAAGGTATGATATGGTGGACACAGCAGAAGATCCTATTCATAAACCGATGCCTGTGATGTCGGAAATCAAATTCAGAATTTAGATTGCAAATAAGATTAATAGAATAGAGGTAAAGTTGGAATTAAAATTCAAGGAGCATTTCAAAGGTTGTCTCAAGAATTCAATGAATTTAAAGACAAAAATCACCAAAGATTTTGACACATTGAGACAAGAACTTGCAGCTGTCAAAGATCTGAGAAATACAGTAGAATCTCTCAGTAACAGAATGGAGCAAGCCAAAGAACGGATTTTTGACATTGAAGACAAAACTTTTGAAGGCCCTCAAATGCACAGAGGAAGAGAAGTGGAGAGTAAAATGGATCATTCTCTTAGAGAGCTCTGGGATATTTTGAAGAAAACTGATATTCACCTTATAGAAATTCTAGAAGGCAATGAGGTGGCTTTGAAAGGCACAAAGGCTCTATTTTATGAGATAATGAGGAAGAACTTCCCAGACATGCCAAGAGATTTTGAAATTCAGATAGCAGTTTCAGAACCCCAGCACAACTCAACCCAACTAAGACATCTTCTAGACGTATTATAATTAACTTTGCCAAAGTTAAAAGGAAGGAGAAAATTCTGCATGCAGCCAGATGTGAGAAAACAGTAACCTACAAGGAGAAGCATATTAGAATGACTGCAGATCGCTCTGCTGAAATCATTCAAGCTAGAAGAGGGTGGTCATTGACTTTTAATCTCCTAAAACAAAATAACTTTCAACCCAGGATCCTGTATCCAGCAAAACTATTTCATTTATGATGGAGAAATTAAATACTTTAATGACACTCATATGTTGAAGAAATTTGCCATAACTAAACCAGCTCTCCAGGATATTCTCAGAGCTGTCCTCCATAATGACGAGCATAATTCTCCACCACAAAAGTAAACTCATTCAGAAACTTTTGATCAAATTCCAACTTCCATAGTGGTGAAAGGATTAAAAATGTCCACTGAACTTTTGAAAAACTTGATACCCAAAATTCTGTCATGCTTATCAATATTTACAATTAATGTGAATGGCTTAAATTGTCCTGTAAAGAGGCACAGGTTGGCTGACTGGATACAAAACTCAGGCCAGATGTCTGTTGCATACAAGAATCTCACCTCACCTTAAAAGATAAATATAGACTCAGGGTGAAGGGATGGTCATCTATATTTCAGGCAAATGGAAATCAGAAAAAAACAGGTCTTGCAAATTTATACGCATCTGCAATAAGCTTTAAACCCACAAATGTAAGGAAAAATAAGGATGGTCTCTTCGTACTTGTTAAGGGTAACACTCAACATGATGAGATTTTAATTATTAACATTTATGCACCCAACCAGAATGAGCCTCAATTTATAAGACAGACTCTAATAAACATGAGAACTTGATTTCCTCCAGCACCATAATAGTCAGAGATTTTAACACACATTTGGCAGTATTGGATAGATCCTTCAATAAGAAGGTAAGCAAAGAAATTTTAGACTTAAACTTAACCATTCAACAATTGGATTTAATAGACATCTACAGAACATTTCATCCTAACAAAATTGAATACACATTCTTTTCATCAGCCCATGGAACAGACTCCAAAATTGATCACATTTTAGGTCTCAAGTCTAACCTCAGCAAATTTAAAAGAATTGAAATTATTTCTTGTATCGTCTTGGACCATCATGGAATAAAAGTTGAACTCCATAACAACAGGCATCTGCCTACTCAAACAAAAACATGGAAGCTAAATAACCTTATGCTGAAGAATAGCTGGGTCATAGATGAGATTAAGAAGAAAATTACCAAATTTTTGGAATAAAATGATAATCAAGACACGAATTATCAGAACCTCTGGGATATAGCAAAGGAGTCCTAAGAGGGAAATTTATAGTACTGCAAACCTTCCTCAAGAGAACAGAAATAGAGGAAGTTAACAACTTAATGGGATATCTCAAACAACTGGAAAAGGAAGAACATGCCAATCCCAAACACAGCAGAAAAAAATAAATAAGGAAAATTAGAGCAGAGTTAAATGAAATTGAAAACAAATATTATACCACAGATCAATAAATCAAAAAGTTGGTTTTTTGAAAAGGTCAATAAAATAGATAAACCTTTGGCTAACTTAACCAGGAAAACAAGAGTAAAATCTCTAATTTCATCAATCAGAAATGGTAAAGACTTCTCAGAAATTAAAAAAATCCTCAATGAATATCACAAGAAACTCTATTCTCAGAAATACAAATATCTGAAGGAAATAGACCAATATTTGGAAGCATG
>CAUYON010187088.1:0-31083 GCA_963573935.1 Arctocebus calabarensis
CCTGGATGGAGGTGGAACACATTAGCCTTAGTGAAGCATCACAGGAATGGAGAAGTATGAATCCTATGTATTCAACTTTGATATGAGGATAATTCATGACAATTAATGACACGGTGGGGCATGTGGGAAGGGGAGAGCAGACAGAGAAGGAGGGAGGCGTGAGAGTAAGGAAAAGAAAAAAAAATAGTGACTAATTCTCACATAAATTGGATTCGAGTTTGACTAAAGTACATTACTTAAACATTAATTTTTACTTCAACTTGTTAATATGTTGTTTAGGATACAGGATACTGCATCCTCATTTATAAGTGAATTATGTTTATAATTTCTCCTTTATAACAATATATTTTTTCCAATTTAATATCAGATATATCCAGATTAAGTAGAATGATTTTGAAGTATTTCTTCTTTTCTTATTGTCTACATGATTTTGTATGATCTGTTTTTTGGAAGTATCTTTATTTTCATTTATAAATATTATCTATTTTTTGAGACTTTGGAAAAAATAATAAGAAGAAGTTAATTGATGACTGACTCCATACTAATCCTCAGAGTCAAAGCATTCTATAATAGACATACTCTTATTTGACAATGTGAATGTTACTTTCTTTGCATTACTATCATTATTATTGCTTAATACTTCGTTGTAGCAGTCGTCTGATTTCTTTTCTGAATGTATTCATCTTCATTTGTGAGGTTTTTGTTTCTAGTCCTTACCTTAAATATTGTTGCTGTTGTTAAATTTTAAAACTTTTTAATTTTCCACTTTTTGAAGGAAAAAAGTGGAAACCTAATAAACCCATGTATATGCAAAAATAAAAAAAAGAAAAGAAATCACTGCTTGTCCCAGATGTTTAATGATGAGTAAGTGAAATGGGAAAGGAAGGAAAACTAGCAGTGCTTAGTTACCATGTGACTTGTTTTTACATCCCTTTTCTTTTTATCCTTATAAAACTCCTCTGGGAGAGACATTATCATAACCATTTCACAGATGCTCTGAGCAGTGTTAATTCAACTGTCGAAGTCCATATCATTAAACATTGGCAGAGGAGGAATTTACAGCCAGCTCTGTTGTATACAAAGGCTCGTCATTTCCTTAGGCCTGGAAGGACCATACAACCTGGTCCTGGAGCTGATTCACGTTTATGTCTTTAGACTTGGCATCTTCACAGATGTCCCAGTTGAGGTCTGTGCACAATGCTGCCACTTTCCTGCTCCTCTGGTCCACCCAGCACCACTGAAGGAGAAGCGTCCTCAAGTATAAAGCTCTGTGATTCCAGGTTGCATTAACATCTGGCCTCCAGCTCCTCCCGGGAGAGTTTGGAGCACAGTAGTCAATAAAGTATATTCTTCAGTGGTGTCTCTGATGGCCTGGTTAGCTGGATTTTCCTGTCAGAAATCCAGGCTAAAAAGGATTTCTAAATCACTTTCGTACAAGACAAAATGGAACTTTGTTGGAAGCTTAAACCACCGAATTCCTTCTGGGTTGGATGGGGGCTGTAGGTTGATGAACCATTAAATCAAGTAACAGTTCTGCCAGACTCCTGAGAAGGAGGATAGGATAGGAGAAAAGGGAATACATAGTTTTGATGCAGGCTTGAACTGCTATGCTGATTCATGGAGTGATTCTGTTTTTTAACCAGCTCCCCTGGTAAGAGGAGTCATGAATAAATAACACTCACCCATGTACACCCAAGTGCTGAGCTTACAAATAATGAGCACTAATGCAGTAATGAAATGCACATTAATCTGTCTGCTTACTTATTCTGCATCTGTCACTGCCTATAAACCCCAGCAACCTGGAAGCTGCTGATTCTACCCCGTTGCTGGACACGCAACGGAGGGAAATACCAAAGAGAAAGCATGGAGACTCCACTTGTGTTTACGGATGATAGGTAAGTGGGTCTGTGACTGCTCACAATTGTTTGTCCTGTTCTGCGTGGGCATGAGTCAGCTGTTCAGACAGAATTTCCTCAGGAAGGAAAAACCAGGGAATATAAGGGTGCATTCACTGTACATTTTTGGCCCTTTGCTGACTGTACAACTCGCTGTGACAGGTTATAAGAGATTCAACAAGGTTCAGCTGCCGAGGACAGGGCTTGGCATAGTAGTAGAAGCTCCATAAACATTTGAAGGCCGTACATTTGCTTGGGTTCTATTCTTATCCAGAGCAGGAGTGTATGGCCCTTAATGCTATTATTTGAGGGAGATGGGAGACGAAAATGAGATAATTATATGTAACTGTTTAGAACGCAAGATGAGAAAGATGAAGATAAAGTGAACTGGAAATAATCATGAGTCAAGTTAACAGCTACAGACTCCTAAATAGTATTATGCATCCAACTGGCTGTACTTTTGCTAGTGGGGGCCACTTTCATGGAGCTGACCTGCAGGGCAGAAAAGGACCAGAAAGCTGGGCTGGGTGACCTGGGGTAAGTCATTGGATGGCTCTGAATATTGTTTTATTCCTCTTCACAACACAGATAATGATATCTACTTAAAAGGATTGCCGTAGGGATTGGGCAGTGTAGGTGAGGCCATGTCCCATGCCCAGTGCAAGGCAGGAGTCAGTCAGGGGCAGCTCTCAAGGTAACTGTGGAGCAGGTGGGAATTGAGAGTGGTCCCAATTTCAGTAAGTGGGAGGGAAAGGGAAAGGCATCCTCCATGCTGATCTGTAAGAGTTCAAGTTGATTTTCACAGCTGCATAGTTTTCCACTGCATGAATATTCAATAGCTTATTTAAGTATTCTCTGGAGGATGAATATTTGGTTGCTTTCATTTTTCTAACTGTTATGAACAACACGATATACCCCTTTCTGAGGGCTTCCATGAGAAATTACTGCAAGTTGGATGGCTTTCAACAGCAGAAACGTGGTGGGAGGCTAGTCTGACATCAAGGTTTCAGCGGGGCCATGCTCTCTTGGAAGGCTCCAGGGGAGATGCTATTTCATGTCTTTCTCTTAGCGTCTGGGGTTTCAAGCAATCCTTGGAGCTCCTTGGCTTGCAAACACCATTCGTTGGTGTTTTCTCCACCTCCACTATCCTCCCCGTGTGAGTGTGTGTCTTTTCTCCTCTTCTTCTAAGGATACCGGTCACTTGGGATTTAAGGGCCCATCCTATTAAGTCCTCTTAATTCAAAGAATTATACTTGCAATCATTTATTTCCAAATGAGTTTTGGGGGCACATTGTTCAACCCAGTCTATATTGCATGTCATGAGGGGCCTCTGAGCCCTCCCTCTAGGCCAATGTTCTTTCACTGGGGTCTCAGGGTCACAGGGTTATGCTTCTTTACAGGATTATGCCAAATAGTCCTTCTATAATAGTTAGTTGTGCTAAATTATACTCCCACAGCAATGTGTAAGAGTTCCTGCTATGCTATTAGCCCTAACATTAATTAATGTTGTTGGATTTTTTAATTGCCCATCTAGTGTTTGTAAAGTAGTGCAAAAATATGGTCTAATTTGCATTTTGCAGACAACTACTCATTTGTTTCCTTCTTTGTAAAATCACTATTCATATCTTTTGCCTTTTCGCTTGTTGACATATCTGCCTTTTCCTTACCTTTCTAGAGAAACTCTTTTTCACGCCAACATTGCGAACATTGTATTGTTTTTTCAGCTTCTTTATTGAGCTTGTGGATAATAAAAAATTCTTAATGTTAATGTAGTGAACTTTTCAGTCCTTTTCTTTCTTCTTCTTTCTTTTTTTTCTTTTTGAGACAGAGTCTCACTCTATTGCCCTGGGTAGAGCACCATGGTGTCATCATAGTTCACCTGGCTAATTTTTCGATTTTTAGTTACAGATGGGGGTCTTACTCTTGCTCAGGCTGGTCTTGAACTCCTGAGTTCAAGCGATCCCCCCACACCAGCTTCCCAGGGTTACAGGTGTGAACCTTTGCACCTAGCCAATCCTTTTCTTGAAGGCTGTGAAGTTTCGTGGTCAGCTCTCCCAGCCACTAGGTAGTGACTTTTGTGCATGGCACAAAGTTGGCATCCAGTTTCATTTTTTCCCCCAGATAGATAACAAATTCTCCCGGACACACTGTTCCCCCTCTGCCCCAGGTCTGCACTGCCACCCTATCATTTTAACAAATGCCCTTCTATGTTCATTTGTTTGGGCTTACAAATCATGTGTCCTCCGGCTGGTCATTTCAGTTGTTTGCACACCTTTGCTGTTGTAAATGATAGCGCAACCCACACTTTTGTGTGTATATATGGGCACATTCCAGATGCAATTTTGCTGTATCAAAGAGCAAGCGCCTTTCATTTTTGTTCTTTTCCCTTCCATGTATGTGCACCTCCTTCCTCATCCCACTGCCCAGTATGTGTCTGTTCTCACGCAGGCCTGGACTCATCACCGCAGGCTAACCCACCCCATGCATGGACAACGCCCCACCCCAACACAGGCTCTGACCATCACTCTTGGCCACCACCCCGCTTCACGCCTCCTCTACCCTGCTCCACGCTCTTTGTTCTGCACCACCTGTGGTTTGAAGCCAAAATCATTCAAGAAGAAAAGGAAATAGAAAGGAAGAGAACAATAGGAAGAATATAGGCGCGGTCTTAAGGTTTTGAAAATGATGCCTTGAGAAATCACTCTTATGAAGTGGTACCAGTGCACCCCTGTGTGTGACGTTGATCTGTAGGAAGCTTCAGGGAAGCAAAGGGTCCACCTTGTGACATCCTTATGCTGAGCATTGCAGATGCTCAGTGAAGATCTGAGGAACGACTGCCTGTGCGTCTCATTTTCTCCTCCATCTGGGGAAAGGGGCAAGGGAGGGGAGGAGAGCGGGGAAGATGGGTGTAGGGAGGGTAATTGGCGGGACCACACCTACAGGTGAAACTTACTAAATGTAGAATACAAACTTCTGAACACAATAACTAAGAAAATCCCATGAAGGCTATGTTAAGCAGTTCAATGAAAATATTTCAAATTGTATATGAAACCAGCACATTGTACCTCATGATTGCATTAATGTACACAGATTTTTTAAATAAAAAACAAAAAAAGAAAAAATATCCCCTTTGTCAACTGCTAATGGCACCAGCTCTGGGGCGGGTACCAGGCCGCTGTGGAGTGGAGCAGAGCCTGGGATCTGTGCTGTTGCAGGAAGCTATGAACGTGCAACCCTTCAAGCATGCCTTTGGCAGTGTCCTGCACGCAGTCCAGGGGATGGAATCTCTGCAGTGATTTCCAACACACCTACCCAGGCACAGATTGTCTTCATAGGTTTCCTCTTCCAAAATGAAATGCAAGGCCAAATTGTGCCCAGCATGTCACTGGTCACGGAATGATATGAGCGGAGTCTGATCATCTTTACACCATCTTGGTGAGCACACAGGCTACAGAATGTAGCTTGTCTGGATTAAACGCTGGCTATTCCATTGGGTGGCTAAGAACATCTGGAAAGTTCTTTAATCTGCTTCACTCTCAGCTACAACTTCCTCATTTATGTGATGTGGTAAATGATACCCAGGTCACCGCGTACTTGGAGGATTAAGTGAGAGATATGTAAATAAGACACTTAATACAATGCCTGCTTCATAATAACATCGTGTATAGCTTGCTGGGCTGTAACGATTCATCTGTTGGAGACATGGTCTTTGGAGAACTTAGAAGGTCTATTTGCATTCAATTTTTGATTAACTCAACAGAAAAGGAAGTGCCCTTCCAGAAGAGGGGAACAAAAAAACCCCTTAATTTTAATTTAGTTAAACAAACTTCCTCTTAAAATTGCTGTTTCTATTACTATGAGCTTCGATTCCTATAAATTTCTTCTGCCTTGCCCAAGAATAGCATACCAGGGGGCCAGTAATGACTTCATAAAGACAAGTGTTAGGCCTGAGAGCAGGAGCTAGCAGACTAATAAGCTTCCTCCCAGGCAGGCTGTGCCCCCATCAAAGCCTGAACTCACCCATCCTTCATCCCCCCCTCCCCATGGTTGGCCTTAAAGCGTAGTTCATCAAAAGCCACTATCCTGCACTTCCGGGCACGCAGCAAGATGATCACAAGGCTTGGAGAGCATAAACTAGCTCAAAGACATCACTTATTATAGCTGGGATGTAACATAAGAAGAAATAAACCCAATAAATGGTCTCCTCGAATAGTAAAATACATGCTATAGGAAGTTACAAGAGCTTTTGTGAGCTGTAATAACCTTAGGAGGAATAACAAAGGTTTTGTGATTTTTTTTTAAAAAACAATCTTTCATCTCTGACAACAGAAATAAAATTCTCTTCTGCCGTGACCCAAGAGTGAAGAGCAACTCGTTAGCAATGCCATCTTTTTTTTCCTGCCTTGAAGAACACTGAAAGATAATAAAATTTTTTTTTTCATTAGTATCATAGAAAAGTTGTATGATTTCTAAGAATTCTTGGGCAGCTATTGCCTTGAGACTTAGTTGACTAAAGACTCATTAGGCTTTTTCTCAACAGTTTTAATGAGGATCATGACCAGTTCCTAGAAGTGTAAAAATTAACAAGGTAATACTTGGCATCATGCCAGTCTCTAAGCTTCTGGAAAGATCTTGAAGACGAACAATTAACTCACACAACTCTCCTCCCACTATCTATGGATGGAGTAGACTTTATTGAAAGTTTGGGAGGAAAATCAGAGAAGCAAACAGCAAGCCTGGCAGTTCTTAAAATGTTCCTCTGTCCTCTTTGCCTCCCACCTACACTCCCACATCCTCTCTGAGCCACTTGTCTGGGGGTCCCACTACCCCACTTCCATAGCTGGTTCTCATACCCTTTCTCTGGATTGCCCCCAGGAGGTTCACATTCTTTTCCTTTTATGGTGTAGTAGAGGAATTCAGTACTTTCCCCCTCCCTACTAGGACTCTCAGGTTTGACTCCCAGGATCCAGGCAGGCATTAGAAACCACCCCAGTGATTTTAACAGAGAGAATTTAATAAAAAGAATTGCTCTTTGCATTTTGGTTATTAACTATTTAGCTGAAATGGTAGAGCGTACATTAAGGTATTTCAGAGATGTCAATTGCAATGAGCAGCTACCCCCCCTGCAGGGTGGTACAGAAACAAATTTAAACTTATTTAGAGAAACAAACTTTTGGCTGGGCATGGTGGCTCATGCCTGTAATTGTAGTACACTGGGAGGTCCAGGCACAAGGATGGCTTGACATCAGGACTTTGAGCGTGCAGTGAGACCAGCCTAAGCAAGCATAGGATCCCATTTCTGCCCCTTCCCCCAGGGTTGGGAAAACAAAGAGAAGCCTTTGGAGTTAAGAGGACATAGATAATTGAAGATGGGCCCTATGGAGCTGAGACTCTGATCCCTGAGGGTAGGACACTTCTTATTTGGAGCTGGCGTCTCTGAGCTAAGATAAGGGGTCTGAGGGGCTGAGACACAGACTTCCTGGGAGGGGGATGCCGTCCATGGGGTGTTGATGTCTCTGAAGCTAGAATGTGGTGAAGCTGGTGGTCCAAATGCTGGATGGGAAGGAAGCATCTCTACTGCAATGAAGTAGCATCCCAGAGCAGAGTGCAAGAGGACTTGGAGATGAGTGACAACAGCTTTGTAACTGGTACACACACCCAAAGCCAGGGTGCTCAGCAGAGTCAAATGGCTTTCATTGAACAAGGTCATCATTTCTAGCTTGCATTGGTGGTTATGAATAACAGCCACGGCCAAGTTTCATGACATCGTAATTTTATTTAGAGAAACCAATTTTTGGCTGGGCATGGTGGCTCATGCCTGTAATTTGTAGGATACTCAGAGGTCCAGTAGGGGGATGGCTTGAGGTTAGGTTTTTGAGCATGCAGTGAGACCAGATTGAGCAAGTGCAGACCTTGTCTTTACTAAAAGTAGAAAAATTAGTCAATGCCTGTAGTCCCAGGTACTTGGGAGGTGAGGCAGGATTATTTGAGCCCAGGACTTTGGCTTTGCTGTGAGTTATGATAAGGCCACTATACTTTGCCTAGGTAACAGAGTAAGACTGTCTCCAAAAAAAAAAAAAAATAGTTGAGAAACAAAGTTTTGTTATTCCAGTGCTATATTTGGTTGCAAATATAAACTTTCTTCTCTCCTGCTCATCCACCTTGCCTATTAGATTTAGCTTCCAGAAATACTCATTTCATCATGGCATTTCTTATTACACTAGAACCTCCATAGCTGACCGTCTCCCTATCTTGACCACCTCCTGAAGTCGAGCCAATTTTTATAGAACAGACATGTACCACATGTACATTTCAGCACAGCAGACCCAGTTCCTTGGGTTGATCACCTCCGTGTGTTGATCATTTTGTTACAGTCCCTTCAGTGACCACCTTACAGAGGTTCTACTGTATTTATAACACTCAGCTCTAAGTTCTATACAATATTTTATAACCCACACTAACCTCACACTTCCTACTTTCTGTTCCCACCCCCATTTCACCAGAAATCCACCTCACTCCATATACTTTATGACAAGAATGCTTTGTTGCCTCCCACTATTTTTCCCTTCAGACCCACACATTTTCTTTAGTTTTGGAATTCATTTGTTCTTTAATTAACTTGGGTCACAAAATTATTTGGAATAGGGTAAAAGACAGAAGCCTTCACCCTGGAAAAATGCATACAGGCTCTACATTTGCGTGGAATCCCAAGAGCTCATAGAAACCTTGCAAAGGAGCGGCGCCTATAGCTCAGTGGGTAAGGCGCCGGCCACAAACACCCAGGCTCGCAGGTTCAAACCTGGCCCGGACCAGCAAAACAACAATGACAACTGCAACAAAAAAATAGTGGGGCGTTGTGGTGGGCACCTGTAGACCCAGCTACTTGGGAGGCTGATGCAAGAGAATCACTTGAGCTCATAAGTTTGAGGTTGCTATAAGCTGTGCACTGCACTCTACCGAGAGCAACATAGTAAGACTCTGTCTCAAAAAACAAACAAAACCCCCCCAAACCTTGCAAAGTATTTTTTCTAGGCTGAGTTTGTGAACTTAATTGTCATACCTCATATGAGCATAGCTCTGATTGATGCCCATTCCAGAAAGAGTTCCAAAAGTGCTTTGAAGGGTGGACTAGCTTCCCAAGGGGAATACTTCAAAGGTAACTGTGGTGATATTCAGCTATGAGGTATGTAGCTCTTTCTCTAGAATGAGTTTGCGAACGTAATTGTCAGATTTCATCAATTTGACATTCTTTGGCTTTATTTGGCTCCTCAATGAAATGGAATCACGTACAGATAGGTATGACTATACATACATATACAAATGTTCACATATCATACACATTAAAACCAATTGCAACTGTTAATATATGAAAACCTTGTTTGAACTTGTGTTCTGATTAGAAGTTCAAGATTGAGAAATTATGCATATTTGTCATTTGGGCATCGTGACTATAGGTGATCATGATGATAGAAATACAAGTCTTATGAAGCTTGAGTGAAATATTAGCCTTGTAAATTCTACTGTTAAACTTCCAGGGTAAAGCCATTTACTCTCATGCTTGGGGGGAAGTAGAACCGAGTGTTTATGAGTATGAACTTTGGAGTTGGGCAAATATAAGTTCAAATCCTGTTTCTAGTACTGGTGGCTGTGTGACCTAAGGTAAATCACTTAACCTCCCTGAGCCTGTGTTTCCTTACTTAGGAAATGGAGATACTGATGCTAAGCTCATGGCTGGTTGTGACCGCATATTGTTTACCCTGGGGTAGTGCCATGTCAGGTTGTCCTTGGAACCCTAAGAATCAAGCCAGCACACTGAACAGTGGAATAGAAACATACAAAGGACTCCCTCACATGATTGTCAAGCCACTGAATTAACCAACCTCGAAGCCACTCAACTTCCAGACTTCTTAATATAGATCATGATGTGACCCCTGATTGGCTTAAACCAGTTGACTTGGTCTTTTCTGTTATATGTAGCTAAAAGCTTCTTAACTAATGCAACCCCAAATAGAATGACTTCATTTGGAAATGAAATTGAGAGCTTTCTATAACCCAAACCACAAACACTGTAGACAGTTTTACTAAATGGAATAAAATCTGGACCAAATCCAGAGAGGATTCTTAGTAACCTTTAGGAGGGAACAACAAAAGGATCACGAAGGTAGCTATTTTTGCTTTTGTTATAGGAAGGATTTCGAAGATTCGGATCAGGAGAGAACTGTGTTTGGGGTTTTCAAGGTTTTTTTTTGTTTGTTTGGTTGGTTGCTTTTTTGTTTTTGCCTCTGAATTGTGTACGTGGGTGGAGAACGGGCTGGAGTGAGCAAAGAGTCTATGGAATGTTTCTCAATAGTCCAGGTGAGAAGGGGTGTGACTCTAAGTCATGGTGTCTCTGTAAGTGAGAATATATTCTGAGTTTTAAAATAAAAATCTGGAAATTATGCATCACAGAAACCAAAGGAAGGCAGAAGAGAGAGTATGAAGTTGAGAAAAATGATCCCGCCACCTCTAATAAAAAAACCAACAACCAAACATTGAAGGCTGGTCTTTTACCAGGTGCTGTTGAATTATTTATATTCATTATTCTGTTTAATCCTCATACGACACCCATGACATTGGCCCTCATACTATCCCCATTTTCTGATGAGGGACTCTGGAAAATTACACCCATCCTAAGGATAGATTCCAGCTACGGGATAATCTGATGTGCAGTGATTCAGAATATCAAGTAGGAAAGGAAACTGTTGTACTTGGCAATGGGGAAGTCACTTGCGAGACACATTGCAGGTAAATGATGTGTTGAAGTAATAAAGTGAGATAGAGGAAATGGTAAAGAGACCAGTCTTTAAAGAAACCTAGACATAGAAATAAGAGTGTTTTAGCCTACTAAGAGTAGACTAGGTCATAAAAAGATATTTTCCCCCCATTGGATATCATGAGAATTGTGATTATATTTATTAGACACAAGTTTGATGGTTTTGAGGATTGCCTGTGAAAAGAGTTTTCCCCGATGTCGCTTAAAAATCCAAATGTTTCCACCTATCGAGGCAAATTTTCTCTTTCTTCATATTGAATCTTAAACAAGAGATTCAGCAGTTCTAAGTCGGGTCAGGCTAGAAAGCCATGTTAGTGGCTGGTCAGACTAAGAATGACAGTTTCCACCTCACTCATAATTTTATACAACAATCCTTTGATTAACCAAACACTTACCTAATAAAATTGATAATATCTCATAAAAATTGAGAGCCTAGTAAGTAACCTAAAGTAAGTAAACTAGTAAGTAACCTAAGTAAGCTAGCACGGTGAGTATTTCCATATATATATGATCGTTCTTGGGGGTAGATTTTTCTGGGGAACAGTTTCAAGTTGAACTAGACTCAGTGTTTATTAGAAAAGCATTCTGGCTGGGATGCTGGCTTTGTGAGCCAATCACAAATGCCAAAATTGCTGGCTAATTGCTTTGGTGTAAATGCCAACTCTCTTTTGGGGCTTCTGAAAGGTTAGCATTCTCTTGATACTCCCAACTCTGCTCTTGAATCCTGGGAGACTGCCCAGCTGGTAATGGGAAAAGGGTAGCAATGGCCACTTTTCCTCTTCCAGAGGATGGGATTAACGAGAGAGATTGGAGACTGCAGTTATTACAGTTGCTTATGTGCAGAGGGTTGATTATATTTGACGATCTGATTTTCCTAACTTTTTGGACTGTGCGCTTGCAGGGGACAGGAATATCCATACTTACCCCTCCTCCTTCCTAATCTGGAAACTTTCCAGGAAGATGTGGAGATCAAGTAGAGGGCATACTTTCCAATTAAACAGGAGGTTTCAACATGCTGATGTAAATAACTAAATAATTATACTTCCCCCAGGCATTGTTAAACTTGTCTTTTAAAGGAGAAGGCAGAACTTTTAGTTTCTTTCTCGATAAAACAAATTTTGTTTTAGCAGGAAAGCTTTTGTAGGACAGAGACCAACTCTTCTGGCTCTTCTGTATCTATCATAGTCATTATTGCTATTCATGAAATATTTCCAGTTCTTTCCCCTTCTGGGCACGTGGTAAGATTCCACTTCTTGGCCCCTTTGTTGGTGGGTGGGGTCTTGGGATGAGTCTGGCTAATGAGTTATGATACAAAACATGTATCATTTTTATGCTAAAAGATTTAGTCCCCTGTTTGAGATCCTCCAGAGCTTTTTTATTGTTTCTTTCTGGGGTATGGCAACCAGGAATATTCATGATGGTGGCTGGTTTATCAACTGGGACACCCAAGTATTTAGAAGAACAGACTCTCCCCACCTGCTCTCTAAGCCTCATACTAAGTATTGCGAACATGTGGCATGAATGAGAAATAAACTTTGGTAGATTGAAGCCACCACAAAGTCGGGATTATATGTTACTACAGCGTAGTTCTGTTGGGTATAATTCTGCAGGTGTAAGACCTGACCTATATTGCAGGTGCATATTTTGTTTGCATTATTTACTACTTGTTGGGCCACAACACAATATACAGCTGTAGGGCAGAGATGGTGTTGTATTCATTTTGTATTCCTGGCATTGAGCACAAGTACATGATGTTTCTTTTTCTTTTTCTTTCTTTCTTTAGTTTTTGAGACAGAGTCTCACTTTGTTGCCCTCAGTAGAGTGCCATGGTGTCATAGCTCATAGCAACCTCAAACTCTTGGGCTCAAGCAATACTCTTGCCTCCGCCTCCCAAGTAGCTGGGAGTGTAGGTGCCCACCACAACACTCAGCTAAATTGAGAGACGGGGTCTTGTTCTAGCTCATGCTGGTCTTGAACTCCTGAGCTCAGGTGATCCACCTGCCTCAGCCTCCCAGTGTGCTAGGATTACAGGCATGAGCCACCAGGCCTACATGATATTTCTTAATGAAATTTATTGTATGAATGCTTGGATACCTGATGAGATGAAGTAAAGATGAAGAGAACAAGTAACCTAAGTCCAATGTGTCTCCTAAATTTTATTTAAGCAAACAGTTTCACCTTTTTCTCTTACCATTGCCTTTGGAAGAACAGTTTTCCAAACTATAATTTTACTAAATGCATTTTCTCTGACCCTGAGTGGTCATTGCAATCTCTGATGGAATCACATAGTAAATCACAGAAGAATAATCTTTGAGGAGAGAGAGAAAAAGAGAGAGAAGGACAGAGAGAGAAAGAGAAAGAAGGGTAAAGGAAAGGAGGAGAGAAAGACTCTGGTTGATCTACAGGCCACACATCATAGTTGAGCATTTATCTATGTTCAAAGGAAAGTGTTATTTCTCCTTTGGATAATAGGAAATCTTACAAGATACATTATCAAGGTAGAAGTGGTCTAGGCTTATGGATAGTGGTCATGAATATTTGCCACTCACAGCCATTCAGTAACTTGTTAAGTAATAATTAATTTTTCGAAATTTCAATCAGGTTAAGATTCTTAAGATCACTGATTTCTCTGATTAGAGCAAGGAGATGATCATGAACACCCTCTTCAATGACTATTTCTAGCCAAAAGCTAACAATCATTTCATAGGCTGAACGCATACCTTCTGATGGGCTTTCTGAAATACTTGGGAGGGAGTTTCCTTTTGCTTCCTTTGAGGAACAGCCTAGAAATTGCTCACTGCCTTACTTCATGCAGGCCCCCCCATTATGCTCCCTGAAGTAGCCAGAACCTCACTCCAGACATACCTCCTTTGTTCTTCTCGTAGAATTTACCATCTGAAATTATGCTATCTATTTTTACTTGTTTACTTGGCTATTGTCTAGTTTCTTCCACTTGAATGTAAGCTCCAGGAGGCTTAGTGGAGCCTCCTTGCTTTAACTGTGTAACCTAGAATCGTGCCTAGCACATCCTCACCACTCAGAGCAGGCTTGTTCCAATGCATGAACAACTGAATGAGTTCATCTCTTGGTGAATTGCTCATAGAATTCGTATATTGAGAGAAGCAGAAGGAAACGCAGAGTTCTCCAGTTCAAAGCCCCCATTCTACAGATAAGCAAACTGCGGGTCCTTTCCAGTGGTGACAGAGCTCCTGTCACATGGTCTCATGTTAACTTCCATTTCCATATGCCAATATCTACTTACTACACAGCTGCTGGAGAGGGGCCAGGTGGGAGGAAGGTGGAGACACCTGGAATGGATAAGAGAAGTGTTGAGAACGGAGGTCACCAATTTCTTTGGCATGTCCCATCTTCCCTTTGCTACCCATTAACAAAGGCAGCAACGAATGTTCCAGAGATTCTGAAAGGGAGGGGAATCTAAAAGAGGTGTGTGTGTGGGAGGAGGGATATCAAATGGAGGGGTGAAGAAAGATGCGATGCTTTTTTTTCTTTCCATCTTAAACTTAGATCCCTTTTCTTTTCCCTGTAGCTCTTTTAAAAATTATGAGCCGCTGAGTATTTTAAATGAGCTTTCTGTTATGTCATAAATATTCAGACTGGGGATGGTAATTGTTCCCTGAGATTAATTCTGCTTAGTTGGGAAAGTTGTGCAAGGTTTTCACTGGAGGGTATGTCTTTTATGTTTTAATGTTACTCATGTATAATGCAATTTGTCCTGAACAGGACTTGAGACAGTGGGGTTCGGGTTAAGGGCTATTTTTTTTTTCTCATGGCAATGTTTGGAAGGATTTAAATTGGATGGTTTGTATTACCCCCTCCCTGGGCTGAGATTAAGGTAATTGATGGGGCTCCCAGCCAGAAGTTCCTTCTGGCTATTTTGTACTATTGGTCTGGGGTTAATGGAGAAAAACTCCACGTTGAAGGTTACAGCATTTCCCTTTGCTTCCATTTTAATGATACGTGCCTGCCAGTGTTTTCCCTTTGAAGAGCAATTTAATAAACAATCGCTGGCGTTTCATGTTGAGGGCAAGATTTGTAATGGCATTCATCTCCCCGGGAGTTCTTCCTCAGCTTGTGCTTGGGTCAAGATCTTTGCAGTGAGTAGAGACCTGCCAAAGCCTGGTGGCTCCCAATGCACCAGGGGTCCCCACTGCACGGGGTGAAGATGGGCTGGCGGTGGACACGAGGACAGTTTGCAGAGCAATTCTGAACCCTGCTTAAATTTCTCTGATTTTAAAAACATCTTCCAAGAAAGTCAAACCTAAACTGCCATCTCACTGAGGATCCTTGAAGGGAGGGCCCCGAGGCAGTTGGCGCACGTCTGGAAGGTCATCTGCAGCTGGTTCTGTTTTTAGGGTAAGAAGGAGCCTGAACAGCCAAAGGCTGGAAGAGGGCAGTGGATACTCCCAGGCTTGGCAAGAATCAAACCGCGCCTATTAAGCACCCACGTGAGGAAGGCCCTGTTCTGAGTGCTACGCAAAGCAAGTCCAGGCAAAAAGTTGGGTGTGCGCATCTATTTTTTTGTTATTAAAATCACATGCAAATTGACACAGCTAATTAGGGTGGGCCTCTGGGTCCAGACAAGGTGCTACAGGGGCCATAGTTGGGCTTAGCCTGGTAACGCACAGTCAGAAGGGAGGCGCTCGGCTGGTTTCTGCTTTCCCCTGTAATTAACAACAATGATGCTCTAGGGGACAGGGAACAGCCCTGGAGGGAGGCTCCCTGGCATTACCTGGGGCATCCGTTCTTCCTCTTCCCCTGTGGAGCTGCTCTGTGTGAGGCCACAGGGGCTGAAGTACACAGCCGGTCCCAAAGACCATTCCGATGACCAGAGGTTGGCGACATCTCAAATGAGGGAAGTCTGTTTGTGCATTCTTTCACCTTTGGGCATGTCAGGATGGGAGGGAAAGAGGCAAGCAGACATCCCTGTTTTAATCTCCTTTGTTCGCAGGGGTGTGACTTTACCAGAAGGAAAGGTTGGCTGTGGCCAACTCTCTGATCCCGCGGGAGAGGAAGTTCTCCTGTAGTGGAGACAAGAGTGGCCATTCCCATGGTCATGGGTGCTCATACTGCCCATTTCTCTGTTCTGTTCATCCTTTTAAAAATCCCACAAGAGAAAAGATATTCTAAGCTTTAGCCAGTGATGTACTTATAGCAGTAATAATACAAAATTTAAAATTTGACAGACTGTAGAATTATTAGTATGGCAGATTAGAGATGGTGGAAGTGACTTTTTTTTTTCATTTTCTTTTCTTTTTTTTTTTTTCCATCCCATATGTTATTTCTCTTTTCTTGAACTCTGCTTGGGTGAAGGGCGTTACAGGACAGACTTCAACAGCCATAGGAATGGCCTGTGAACACCAGCATAGGCAAGGCTGGGGCATTTTGTAGGGGAATGAGGGGAACCATCATTAAACCTCCTTGGCGCATACTGAGCTTCCTAACATGTCATTATTATGTCATAGAATTTTAGATAGTCTGTTTCCTTAGAAATCATCCAGTCCTGGCTTGGTGCCTGTGGCTCAAGCAGCTAAGGCGCCAGCCATGTACACCTGAGCTGGCGGGTTTGAATCCAGCCTGGGCCCACCAAACAACAATGATGGCTGCAACCAAAAAATGACCGGGCATTGTGGTGGGTGCCTGCAGTCCCAGCTACTTGGGAGGCAGAGTCAAGAGACTTGCATGAGCCCAGGAATTGGAGGTTGCTGTGAGCTGTGATGCCACAGTGCTCTATCCAGGGTGACAGCTTGAGGCTTTGTCTCAAAAAAGAAAAAAGAAATCATCCAGTCCAGCCCCTTTATTTTACAGATGAGCAAACTAATGCCCAGACAGGTAGTACATTAAGTTAGAAACATAATCAGAACCAGAACCCAGCTCTCAAATTTAGATTTCTCAGCATCTCCTGGTGGAAGTGACTTTTGACTGGGTGGGTATGAAAGCAGATGTGGCTGGTGCACGTTGGGATAAAGCTGGAGCTGCTGCTGCTGTCCTAAAATACCTTTTATAGAGTCAGTCCTGAGTTCGTGCTTTCCCTCTGGCTGCCACAGAACCTAAGGGCTGGGACTTTCTCTGGCTTAGCCATATCTGATATTAGTGGTAGGACAAAGAATTGGAGCCAAGGCAACCTAACCATTCCCCATGCTGGAACCTCCATCTACTCACACAGCTCTTGCCTAAAAATAAACCTTGACTTTGCCCTTCAAGACTCTGGTTAATTTGGTATTTTTCTGGGGAAGAATTAATTCCCATTCTGGTGGTTTTTTTCTGCAGCAGTACTATGTCATGAGTTCATGAGCCTCCTGTGATAAATGGAAACTAAGGATTGTTAAATGGGTAAGTTCTTAGTGGAGTCATGAAGTGCTGATTTTTTCAGGACAAACATAGAGCCAGTGGGCTCAGTACAGCACAATGAGCACAATGGCTGGGAAATCCTTCCAAAACTATTCCCCCAGGTTCCAATCCTGATTCTGTCATTTACTAGTAAAGTGCTGAGGTTTGTCTGTTTGTTTGTTTTGAGGCAGAGTCTCATTCTGCCACCAAGGGTAGGGTGCTGTGGCGTCATCACAGCTCACGGCAACCTCAAACTCCTGAGTTCAAGCAATCCTCTTGCCTTGGCCTCCAGAGTAGTGAGGACTATAGGCACCCACCACATCTAGCTAGTTTTTTCTATTTTTAGTAGAGACCAGGTCTTGCTGTTGCTTAGGCTGATCTACAACTCCTGAGCTCAAGTGATCCACCCACCTCACCTCTCAGAGTCCTAGGATTACAGGTGTAAGCCGCTGAGCCCAGCTGAGTGCTGAACCTTTGTGTGCCTCCATTTCTGAATCTGTGAAATGGGCGCGATAAGATTTACCTGAATAGGTTGTGGTGTAAGTAATTGTAAGTTTTAAATGAGCATAATACACAAAAACCACTGAAAGAATGCCTGGCACTTAGTAAATAATTGGTAAGTGCTATAATCAGTTTTTCTTTTTTTTCTTTTTCTTTAAAAAAATTTACTTCATTCTCTAACTTTTTCCCTTTATTTTTAAATTACTTCTTTTTAATCAGAACCTCAAATAGGTGTAATTATTTCCTTCCTCTCATCCTTGTTGAATCTGTACTGGGGCCCAAGACATTTGTATTCTGCCTGAAGGTTGTCTTTATTTGGTTTACCAACAAAATGATCAGTATAAAGCCTCATGCCCTTCATAAAAAACAAACAAGCAAGTAGATTAAAAAAAAAATGTGTGTGGAAAAGCCCTAGGCACTTCTTCTTCCTCTAGAACAGTGAATTCCTATCCCAGGCCAGAATAATAAATTTAATAGGGGGAAAAAACGTTGATCTCCATTATTTGTCTAGTGAATTTGGAAAGGCATGAGTTATTCAGATTATCAGTCAAACTAGTGGCTCTGAATATATCCGTGCAACTGAAACAGAGGGAAAAAAAGGATAATAAAAATATCTGGGCACCACTCCGAAATTGCCATGTGTCTTAGGCATCTGTACAGTCTACCAAATTCTGGCCCAGACCAACATGGGGATCGCTGATAGGAATAACCATGGACTGAATAAAATACCACTAAGGGCACCGCTTTTGTGTTAGGAAATAGATTCTTCCTATTAGTATACCTCGTTATAAAATTCATGATTTTTTGCCATCTCAGGAGAGGTATATTTGGCAAAAAGAGTCTTAAGGAAATCAAGAATTAAGCGGTGATGGAGATGGAAGCGTCTCGCAAGACATTCCATGCCTGACTCTTTTATTAACTTGCATTCACACGTTCACGATAGTAGAAGACTCGCTCAATAGGTGAAATCAATTGCTCCAGCACAGAACAACACGCCCAATAGATGATATCAATTGCAGAGGAGCGGTGAAAATAATTTAGGTACAGTTGCAATTGCACTCAGTGGCCTTTCAGAAACACTAGAGTGAGGTACCAGGCCCCCACGCTGTGTTGCTCTAGGGGGCGCTGTTGGGAGACTGCAGACTGAAGATTGCCCCTGAGGAAGGGGCTGTGCTCAGAGTCCTTGCTCAGCGCACCCTGACCTCGGCCTTACAGGGAGGCTCCCCTCCCCTCCCCCTCATCCCTTGCACCGCCATGGCCTTGAATGGGAAACCAATTTGCACAGCAAACTCCCCCCTTCAGATTTCCAAATTGACCTAATTGCACACTGTTTAGAAAACTACAGTAAATCAAAAGATAATTCCTTGTCCCTGGAGGTGAATAGGAGGGTAGTTTTATGTCATTAAACATAACAACCGAGACAGCCCTTTCTGACAAGGACTTCTTTGCCAGGTGACACCCCTGTCCAGTGGGAGCCCTGGCTCCTGGTCGAGGGCTTCCGGTGCCTCCCAGGCAGTTGGAGGACGCCACACTCATTAGGTCATGTTTACCGAAGGCGCTGTTTTCTGTCTCTCCCTTCATTCGGTCACAGGACACCCAACAGGACAAAGCGTGTTGTAACTGACCACCAATGGAGCCGGCTCTGTTCACGGATTACGGTTGCCTTGGCAACCAGCTTCGCTGAACTCACCACAGCAAACATAGAATGAATGGCTGGGTCAACACCCCGATAAAAAGAGGGTTATGCAACTGTTTGCTGAACCCTTGGCAGGGTTGCCTTTTTTTTTTTTTTGGATGTTTCCCAGAATACCCCCAGATTCAGAAATTCCAAATGAAGAATTCTTATTGAAACCCATAACAAGTATTTCCATTGTTCATAGAAAAGGTCTGTTGCTTTTGGAAATATAAATTGAAGTCTGTAGTCCATTTGAACTGGGTGTTGCTTCAGTTTCGGTAACCGTGCAAAAGCATATTTAACGATAAGTTTTTCCGTGGACAGGAAACCAGAGAGGCCACTCATGTATTTCTAATGATCTACATAAATAATTTCATCTACTTAGATTCAAAACTTTAGACGTTAAATGGTTTTACTCTCATCTCAGCTAAAGAGAGTCTCGAAAATGAATTTTAAAATGCAGAAATAAGCTTTTGAAAAAAAATAGTAGAGACAGGACGGAGCCTCTCTTTGTTGAAAAGCAAATTGGCAAACAGGACAATTTATTTAAGACAGTGAGTACAAAGGAGTAAGGTTCTGGGATCTCCTATTCCCCAAACCATTTAATTCTATGCAAACAATTACATGGTAATACAATCCAGGTTTTTAGAGTAGTTTATGTTTATTTCTGTCTCTGACTGGAAGAAAAATATCGCACCCAGTAAGATACTAACAGTTGTTATGACTTGTACCTGGGTGGTTGACAGAGCTTTCATCATCATTATTTTCCTTTGTGTTTTCCTGATTCGTGAATTTCTCCTACTTTCTGGGTTCTGACTCCTGGAGATTTTCTTCTCAGCTGCCTCTTCCTCCTCCTGCATTCCCCCCCACCCCAAGAGAATCTGGTCTAGTCTTTTATATAAGTAGGCACTAAGCTGGTTATTGTCTGCTGGAGTAGCTCATGTTAGACACCTGAGTTTGGGTCTCTTTTCTTCTGCTTGCTCTGAAGACACTGACCTATTCTTCTTTAAATTCAATTTTTTTTACCTTTCTCAGTAGCAGTTATTCTGTCCTTAAAAATTCAGTGAGGGTAGAGGTGGGGGAAGCAAGGACCAATCTTGAAGATTTCTTTTATTTTTATGTTTTCTTGAAAATTTGCTCGTGACCCAGAGAAACTATTTCAGATCGAGTGATTGATAAGAGTTGCAAGGTCATGAATAACCAAATAATTTTAAGATGGCTTTTAATTGTGTTTGCATTTCCTACTTTTATCTTAGTTATAGTCTAACCTTTCTAGAAAATGACGTAAGTGCAAAAGAGTATTTTTTTCTGAAGCAAATATTTTAAATTTTTCCAAATAAATTTTAAAAAGCATTTCCTTCCTTCCTTCCTTCCTTCCTTCCTTCCTTCCTTCCTTCCTTCCTTCCTTCCTTCCTTCCTTCCTTCCTTCCTTCCTTCCTTCCTTCCCTTTCCTTCTTTCAACAGGGTGTCATTCCATTACCCTGGTTGGAATTCAGTGGCCTCATCACGGCTCACTGCAACCTTAAACTTCTGGACTCAAACCATCCTGCTGCCTCAGGCTCCTGAGAAGCTGTGACTATAGGCACCAGCCACTATGAGTGGCTAAGTTTTCTATTGTTTGGAGAGATGGGGTCTTGCTCTAGCTCAGGCTGGTGGTCTAGAACTCCTGATCTTAGGTGATCCTCCCACTTTGGCCTCCCAGAGTACTAGGATTACAGGTGTAAGCCACCATGCCCAGCCTAACTTTTTATTTTGTGATAATTCTAGATTCATAGGAAGTTGCAATGAAAATTTAAGGAAGGAGTTCTAGTGTTCACTTCCTCCCACATCTTCTGAAAGGTGACATCTTACATAACCATACCACAATATCAAAATGAGGAAATTGACATTGGCACATTCCAAAGAGTTTATTTAAATTTCAGCACTTTTGTGTGTGTATGGGTTTATCTCTAGGCAATTTGATCACATGTATAGCTTTGTGTAACTGACAGGATCACAAACAGGGTCTATAACTATAATATCACCACAGGCCCCCTCATGCTACTGTTCCATGGTCACATCTAATCTCTTCCCAATTGACCTCACCTCTAGCTCCTGGCAAACACTAACTGGGTCTCCATCTCTATAATTACATTATTTTGCTGTATGAATGGGATCATGCAATGTATGTTCTTTTGAGATTGGCTCTTTCATTTAAGCATAATTTTCTTGAAATTCATTAACTTGTTGCACCTATCAGTAGTCTATTCCTGTTTTATTGCTGAGTAGTATTCCATGGTGGTGTGGTACCACAGTTTGTTCAACCATTCATCCATGGAAGAACATTTAGGGAGTTTCTAGTTTGGCACTGATGAAAAAAGCTACTATAAAACTTCTTGTAGAAGTTTCTGCATGAAGGTAAGTTTTATTTCTCTAGGATAAATACTCAAGAGTATAATTACTGGGTTGTAGGGGAAGTCTACTTTTAGTTTTAAAAGAAACTGGGTTTATTTTGTTCTTCTTTTTCTAGTTTCTTGAAGTAGGCGGTCTTATTCTTAATTTGGGGGCCTCTCTTCTTTTCTAATGTAAACATTTTAAGCTATAAACTTCCCTTTCAGCACTACTTTAGTCTCATCTCCAAAATTTTGATGTGCTTGTACAATTGTCATTTTCATTCAGTTTTGAGTATTTTTAAAAATTCCTGTACTCTTTTTTGAACCATGGATTATTTAGACGTATGTTGTTTAACTTACATATGTTTGAAGATTTTTCTATTATCTATTACTGGTTTCTGGTTTAATTCCTTTATGGGAAAGATGTACTCTGTATGACTTTAACTTTTTTACATTTATTAAATTTGTTTTATAACCTAGAGTGTGGCCTATCTTGGTGAATGTTCCATGCACTGTTGAAAAGAATTGCATTTTGCTGTCGTTGGGTACAGTGTTCTATAAATGTGGATTTTACACTGTTGTTTGTTGGTATCGAGTTATTTTGTATACTTGCTAGAATTCCATCTAATAGGTAATTGGTAAAAAAGGGGTATTGATGTTCCCAAGTATAACTACGTATTTATACTTTCAGAATTATTAGCTTTGTTTTATGTATTTTAAAGCTCTGCTATTTGGTGCATATAAATTTAAGATTGTTATACAATCTTGGTGAATTTATTCTTTCAACATGACGTAATATTCCTCTTTGTACCTAGTAATATTCTTTGCTTTAAAATTTACTTACTTGATATTAATATAGCCATTTCTGATTTTTAAAAAGTGTTTGCATAATATATTTTTTCCACCCTTTTACTTAGAACCTACCTATGTTGTTAATTTTTTTTTTTTTTTGAAACAGAGTCTCAATCTATGACACCAGCTAGAGTGCAGTGGTGTCATTGTAAACTTGAACTCCTAGATTTAAGTGACCACTAAAGAGATCCTCCTGTCTCAGCCTCCAGCTAAGTAGCTAAGACTGCAGGCACGTGCTCCTTCACCTCTCTAATTTTTTCCATTTTTGGTAAAGATCAGATCTTGTTTTTACTCAGGTTGGTCTTAAACTCCGAATCTCAAGCAATCCTCCTGCCTCTGCCTCCTAGAGTGCTAGGATTACAGGTGTGAGCTACTGTAAGTCCTATTGTTGCATTTGAAGCACATTTCTTGTAGACAGCATGTAGTGTCCAGATTTTTTAATACGGTTTGCCAATCACTGTCTTTTAATTAGTGTCTTTTGATGACTTACCTTTAAGTAATTATTCATGTGTTAGCACTTCCAAGTCTACCATTTTATTTTTTATTGTCTGTTTGCTCTGTTTCTCATTCCTCTGTTTTGTTTTTCTTGTGTTATTGCAGATTCCTTGAACACTTCTGGAATTCTATTTTGCTTTATTTTTAATGTTTTTGCGTATCTTGCTTTGTCCATTTTTCTTAGAGATGTTACAATATACATATGTGACATCACAGCTTGCTGGTATTGGTAACTTGCCACTGAGAGTGAGGTAGAGGTATTGAACCTTTTTTCTGTTTAGATAAATTTACTCTTCCCACTTTAAAATATAATTGTCTTCAGCATTTGTTCTACATCAATCATATAAGATTGTTGTGTAATTTTTGCTTGGACCCAAAAATGTAGTTTAAGATATCACAAGGTGAAAAATAGTCTATTACATTTACCCCTGAAATTTACCCATTCGAATAGTGTTTTTTTCTTTTCTGAAGGTCCCAGCCTTCTTCTTCTAGTATATCATTTCTACTTAGAGTGCTCTTCTTAGCCATTCTTTTTTTTTAACACTGAAAAAACATTATTCAAATGGGTAAATTTTAGGGGTATTTTAATAACATCATTTTTTCAAACTTTTAATTTGTTCCGTAAGTTCTAAGAAACTATTTTTTTTAGTTCATTTTCTTTTTCAACAAACTTAGCCTCACTGATTCTGTTCTTTATTATCTTCACTTTACTATTGAACTTATCAGGTTGAGTTTTTTAATTTTAATAATTGTATTTTTTAGTTCCATAATTTCCACTTGGTTTTTTTTCAAAACTTCTGCTTCTTTGCTAAGATTCTCATTTTCTTTTTTCTTTTTTTATTTCTTCCTGGACAATCTGTAATTATTTGTAGAAGCATGTTGAGGATGGCTGCTTTGAAATCTTCGTCTGATAATCCCAATAGTTAATCTCATTGATGAAGTCAGTTGATTGTCTCAAGTCGTGTTTTTGATGGCTCTTCCTTTGATGGGTAATTTTTTAAATCGTGTCCTTAACATCTTTAATGTTACATTTGGAGACTTTTGATTCTATTTTATCTTCTAAGAAGCAGTCACTCTAGGTTTAGGTCCTGAAGTATTTTTATGAAGTATTATTTCAAGGACAATTTAGTTTCAGAGCCCTTACCATGTTGCTCTGGTTGACTTCATTCTTCTGGCTCTTGCAGGTTCTCACTCAATCCCTGAAGGGCTGTCCAGTGTAAATGGATACATGGTTTTGGAAGCACTGGGGTTTGGTTGCTTTTGCAGCTTTTTGGGCCTGTCACTGCCTCGAGCTTGAGGGCATCTGTTCATTAGGTCTCACTGGGCTGCCCCTTTCCCAGTTATTTGACCAGAAAGAGCAGGCATTTTTATTTGTCTGTGCCTGTGAGTGGTTCTGGGCTGCGGAACCCATTTTGTGATATATGGGCCATAGAAAGAAACCACAAGAGACTCACTATGATACCATTCCTTAAGGTTTGAGGTCTCTTGCCTCTGTGCTTTCTTCTTCCCACCTTTTGGAATTATAATATTTTATGATCGCTGAATTAGGTACAAGATATCTAGTTATATTTACAGGGGAAGAGCAGGGAAAAGTAAGTCTCTGTTATCTTGTGCCTGAACTGGGAAGCACTTATGACTGTAGAACCTCTGTAAGATGACCACCCAAGGGATTGTAACAAACTGGTCAATACACAGAGGTGGTCAACATAAGGAGGTAGGTCTACTGTCCTGATACATACACATGGTGCATGTCCAATCTATGAGAATTAGGTCAAGTTAAGGAAGTGGTCAGTGTAGGGAGGTGATCAACTATGGAGGTTCTACCATATATGTGTTTATTTTTATGATTTATTATTTTTTTGGAGGCAGAGTCCTAGTTTGTTACCTTGGGTAGAGTGCCGTGACATCATAGTTCACAGTAACCTCAAACTCTTAGGCTCAACTGACCTCCTCCTCAGCCTCTTGCATAGCTGGGACTACAGGCTCCCACCGCAACACCCAACTAGTTTTTCTATTTTTAGTAGAGATAGGGTCTTGCTCTTGCTCAGTCTGGTCTTGCACTCCTGAGCTCAAGGAACTGGCCCCCTTGGCCTTCCAGAGTGCTAGGATTACAGGCCCCAGTACCCACTACCTGGTCTGTATTTTTAAAAGGAAGGGGAAAAACCTGTTCTCTTTAATAAAAACTATCTTTTATTTGTTAAAAAATTTCAGACAATAAAGATGAGTAAAAAGGGGAATGTCAAAGTAAATGCCAGTATTCTCAGATATGTGCTGTTAGCACATCGGCATATTTCCTTTCTGGTCTCCTATGTATAGTTTTGGAAAGACTTATCAAGTTTTGCAACTTATCTTACACATATTAATAGGACAACAAATAATATTTCATTTATACTAGACACTTTCAGTTTGCAAAGATGGTGCACATCTAGGTTACTTAGGTGAGGAAAGCTGAGATTAGGATATGGAGGAGTAAAGGCTGTTTTTATAGTTGCTCAGACATTCTGGGTACTAGACTTAAAGAAAGATTGGAACTTGATCTCATCTTCAGGATAGAAGGCCAGCTCAAGGACTCTCTACTTCCAGGAATTGGGTCATTCTATCCTTTTGATGCAGAGATTCATTGTTCCCTGGACCTTTTTGCTCTATCAAAGTTCCTAGGAGAGAGACTCTGATGGGATCAGTTTTCACATCTTTTAACATGGAGTATATGGACAGGGCAGTCTTACGCCAAGCCACAAGATAGAAAGTTAGACTCTAACACAATCATCTAATACAAGTTCACCTTGGTCTCTCATGGCTCAGGCTCAAGTCTTATTCATTGTGATCACAGTAACAGGGTTCATTTAACAAGATGTATTCCATTTACACACACACACAAAAGCAAAACAAAACTACTCATGGTCAATTTCCCACAAAGGAGATGTAAGAAGAGAGATATATACATAGAGAGACCCAGACCTCTAAATATTTCAAATTATTAGAACCTTTGGGTTGATTTAAATTTTTTGCTAATATGAATTGTACTATAGCAAATAGCCCTGTGGCTGATCTTTGCACTGGCATTTCCTATCTTCGCTGACATGAGTTATTTCACACGTAATACGTGTAGTCACAATTGCGCATATGACTTATAGTATCTCAACAGCTGTTTGTTAAGAAAATGCACTTCTTTTGCTGGAATTCTTATGCCTAAATATTGCATTACCAATCATTGAATTTACCCCAGTGGAAAGTGAGGTTCACAGAACTAAAGCGATGTATCTAAAGGCTTGTGACTAGACTGTAAAAAGTTAGAGGTAGAATTTATGTCTGGAGACTTAGTGCAGGGGGCTTACCACCACCCTCTGCTTCCTTTCTCCTCTTAGAAAAAGGTATCTTCAGGGGAGCCAGGCTATCATTTTTAGAAATTCTTCCTATATGTTTTAGGGAAACTTTCAAAAACAAAGGTAAAACAAATTGTTGGGCTTTTCTAGTCGACCCTTAATTCAACAGAAATAACATTAATTACAAAATTCTATTTCTAAATATTTTGGTAAATTGGAGATTTTCTATAAGACAATAGAGTTACTGGTGCCTCCTGTCTACAAGCTCTGTTGGTTACAGCTGCACGAGGCCTCAGGTGGCTGTAGGTTTCCCTCTTTGCTACATCATGGACTCATATATTCCAGGGCTATCTGGGGGTTGGCTCATGATGGTGATTCCCTCAACTTATTTACCCCAAAGCAAAATATCTACTTGTGGGGAATCTCTGGTACATTGCTTTAGACATGGAAGCTTAACAAATGGAACATGATTAATGATAGTTCAGCATTTGAAATTTGTGTTTAAGGTAGATGAAATAAAGTGAAATTAAACTTTTCTACACATGGGCATACATTAAGAAAAATCAAAGAGTTAAGCCCAGATTCACTTTTGAGAGCTGAAGCTATTATGGATGAACATTTCACTTCTTGCTCAGGTGATCTTCATGTGCTGGATGCTGGAAGAAAGAATCAGTAATTCAGTTGGGCACGTTGTACATACTTAAAAGATCATGTGTGAGAGGTGAGAGCCATGAAACTGACATTTTCTGAGCAGCTGTTATGTGCCAGGTATTTAATATTGTTCATTTCAGTCCTCAACCCTTGAACATAGCTATTTCATCAGTACAGGTGGGGAAACAAGTTTTGAGAAGCTTGGTGATTTCTGAAAGTTCCTTAGCTAGTAATTTATAGGAAGAGAAGTAAAATTTTAAGATCCGTTTCTTTCTAGAACGTGTATCTTGTTTAATAACTGTGTGTTTCTAGAACGTGTATCTTGTTCCCTAAGACATAAAACGGCTTTCTGAAAGTCATAGCATTGAGGGAGATTGGATTAGAAATCATGGCTATTTCTCTAAATTGGTAGGGTGTAAATCCATTATAGAGTTTCTCCTCAATTAAGTTATAATTAGTTTGTCTTCTGAAAACACGTGCAGGTTGGAAATTTGAGTCTTCAGTATCATTGAGAGCACAACCAGGAAGACGTTTTGGTTTTGTTGCAAGACTCATGGCTGATGCACTTCTAAATCCCTAAAAGGCACTTTAGCAGGTAATTACAATGAAAAAAGGCTAATGGGAGGGCCATATCTGTTTTGTTGATTTGGCTTAGAGAAGAATTCTGGGTTAGGAGATTTAGTCAAATTGCTTGACCTGCCTTAGCCACCCCTAACCCCAATCCAAGCATACCTTCAAGGCACCCATTGTCTAGTGGAAAGGTCTCTTGATCTGTGTGTGTGCAGGAAAAGCACAGGCAGCTGCACACTGAAGCCGGTCCTCTTTCTGACACAGTGACCTGGCTGATGACTTGAGACAGACCACGTGTTTTCCTGACCCTAGAAAAGCCATAGATATGCCTAGAAGGAGGAATGTCAGCAATAAATTTTTATCTTTGCCGTCTCCTAAGGGACCCAAAGTATTCTGATGAACTGACAAAAATCCATTTGAGAGAGAGTTTTCTCTGCTTTAATTGCTCCTGAGATATCTGGGGTCCAGGTGCTAGGGGAATGGAACTTTGGAAGTGTTCAAGTCTTCATTTTCTTGAGAAGATGGTATAACAAAACTTTTACTTGCGATATGGAGAACCTATTCTTTCTTTCCTTTTTAAAGATCTATTTTTAAAAATTCTAGATTAATATGAGAGTACAAATGATTGGATTACAATATTTGCATTTATTAGGTAAAGTCACTGCTGTAGTTGTGTCCTGCACCCAGGAGGTGTGCCATCTGCCCTTACATTGCGCCCATTAGTTGGGAGTACACCAATCCTCTTTCTCTTCCACCCCCCTTCCCCCAGCTTGAGTTGAATTGAGTTTTTCTCTAGTGTGGCTGCATATTAGATCATCTACTGGCTTCATAATAGCACTGAGTACCTTGGATACTTGCTTTTCCATTCCTGCAATTCTTCACTAAGGAATGTGTTTCAACTCCATCCAGGTTAATACAAAAGATGTAAAGTCTCCATCTTTTTGAGGCTGAATAGTATTCCATGTTTTATAAATACCACAGTTTGTTAAATCATTTCTGCGTTGGTGGGCAGGAGATTGTTTCCATATCTTGGTTATTATAAATTGAACTGCAATAAATAATCTAGTGCAAATGTCCTTTTGATAAAATGGTTTCTTTTTCTTCTGGGTAGATGCCTAGTTATTTTTTGTTTCTTAATCCATGGAGTATTAAAAACCTGTTCTTGTAGGCTTTCCTTATTACATGATGTCATTCATACCTCTCTGTGGCAAAGTCAATGTAGCATGTTCACTAAATCCCATCTAATCTTTCTCTTCCTAAGCATGTAGGATGACTACACTTCCTAGCCTCTTTTCCAATTAGATTAGGACCCTGGGAGAGCTTCCCAACAAAAGGGTGTAAGCATCATAAGAGTTGTAACCCATTTATAGATCTGATTATTGGAAACATTGCATCTGAATACATAGCCTGCTCGTTGGATTCACCTCATCAGAAGATGAAGGCCACCTGAATCCCTGAGTCACCACTTGGAAGACTTGATGTGAGTGAGAATCAAGTCTCCTGTGGGGTAAACCACCAAGATTTCTGGATTTATTGACTACTGTAGAATAGCCAAGACTGCTGTGAATAACACATTCTCCTTTCCATGTGTGCTTATCCTTTGTAACTCAACTTGAGCTTCACAGAATCCTGACTTACTATCAAAAGTTTAAGTCTTTCATCTAACCATCCTTCTGATGCATGATTCTGCTCTACTAGGTCCTAGTTGGGGAATTTCATCTCTTTTTATAAGAGCCCTGTACAGTGGCACTGAATTTTATATATATTTGATAGTGAACTGTATATGAAATGATGCCTGCTGTACATTTGGGCCATTAAGTCAGGCTTCTGAGCAGCATTTCTCTTGTCCCTAACTTACTATATTTCAACTAGTCCACAGAAAAAAGCCACAAGTACTAAGGCAAATTGTAAGTGCTTGCACATTATCCCTCGATTAATATCACTGCATTTGGGCTTGGCTTTTTCACCAGTGCTTCTAATCTTTGCTAACCTGAAAGTGTCCATTCTTGTCCTGTTGTAATTTTCCACTCACCATTTTGGACTTTGATATTCCAGCATTGTTTTCCTTCTTTTCTCTGATGGCAGTTTCTGTTGTTTCAGGAGAAGACTCTAGCTCAACTCTCAGTGTGAAAACAATCTCAGCCCACTGCTGTCCTGGTCTCCTTGTAGTGCCCTAGTCACACCAGTCTAGCTCTGTCTTCTCGGTCTGGCCTCCCCCTCCTGAAGCAGGAACCATTTAGGATGAAAAACATATGTGAATACACAGCAGCCAACTCATTTCACATGGTGTTCAGAAGTCAAGTCTAGTAAAAATAGGGCAGAATTGAGATCTGTCAGGCTAGAATATTAGGGGCTAGCAGAGGCTCTCTTATCTTGACAAAACCTTCTTTATGATAACTGCAGAATTTCAGGAAATTTTAGTTCTCTTCTCAGAGGTCACTTTATCCAACAGGTGTTCCCTGACTGCCTTTCCTATTTCATTCCTCATTGAACTCTATCTCTTTTCCTTGCATTATTTTTCTTCATAGCACATTCCACTATTTTATTTATATTAGTTCTCTGCTGCATCGCCACACCTGGATAGACCCTGGCACATACTAGGTGCTCAATGACTATTTGGTAAACATTGACTAGTGGCAAAGTATGACTCTTAAAGTGCTAGATACAGCATTGCTGGATAGCACTATGGTCGCCTCCCAAGTCCTCCCCTTGGGAAGCTATCTACTGAAACCAGCAACTTGCCCATCCTTCGAAGCAATTTTCTAGGATGAGTTCGTGAACTTAATTATCAGGCCTTGTATGATGACAGCTCTAATGGCCATTCCAGAAAAAGAGTCCCCAAATTGCTCTGAGGGGTGGACTAGGTGCTGGCATCAGTGCAGAGCTTCCCAAGGGGAGGACTTCACAGGCCCATAGTGATATTCACCAATGAGGTATGTGGCATTTTTCCTAGGATGAGTTTGTGAACTTAATTGTCAGATCTCATTTATCATATTTTCCTTATCCATCCATCCATCAATAGGTTGATTTCACAGCTTGGCTATTATGAATAGTGCTGCAGTAAGCTTGGTATCACAGCTACCTCTTTGATATACTGATTTTCTTTCTTTTGGAAAAAAAATGGTATTTTTAGTTTTTTGAGGAACCTTCATACTGTTTTCCATAGTGGCTTCTCTACTTTTTATTCTCACCAGCCAACATTGTATGAGTGTCCTCCTTTCTCTACATCCTTGCCAGCTACTTTTTTTTCCTTTTTGAGTATAACCATTCTAACTAGGGTAGACATGATATGTCCTTGTGGTTTTCATGTGGATTTCTCTGATCTTAGTAATATTGAGCACCTTTTCATATATCTGTTGGCCCTTTGTGTGGGAAGACTCAATATTATTAAGATGGACATATCCAAATTGATCTACAGATTTAATGCAATCCTTACCACAGATCCCACCTGTCTTTTTTGTTGTTGCAGAAATTAATAGGCTGATTCTAAAATTCGTATGAAAATGGAAAGGGCCTCAAATAGCAAAACAAATCAGAGATTAATGAAATTGAAACAAAAGAATCATTCAGAAAATTAATGAAACAAGGA